>JAODAC010035022.1:0-13448 GCA_027575185.1 Mimaenictus wilsoni
ATTCTGAGTCTCAATTATGTTCCAGCAGCTTCAGAATCATGAACTGTCAAATGGTGAGGCGATTGGAAGACCAAGGAAGAGACGGTAGAATGAAGTAACTCTTGATACAGTATAGATCCTCAGTCTAAGAAGACGGAAGGAAGTGGCACAGGTCCAGGAAAAATGGAAGAGGAAGGGTGGAGAGAGGTCCAAATTGGGCTGTAGTCATGAGAAAGAAAGAGAAAGAGAGAAAATCATCTGATTTCTCTAGGGCTCTGGAATCCATTTGAAAAGAGATGACTATCCGGTACGACGGACCATGAAAAGAGTTGGCTTCCCGAAACACATCCGGGAAAGCAACAAATATTTCCCTCAACGACGATGACGAAGCCTTCACATATTAATCTCACGAAGAGACTTAGAGTTAGATTTATAATAGAGAAATGAAATAATATCCGTTCCAAACTTCCTATAGTCATATCCATACATACATACGCTAGAATACCCTCGGGTTTGAAAAGTATCAGATTTCCGAACAGTGGGCGTGCTACAATGTAATGGAATGGCATGTTGGAATATTGGGCAAGCCGGAAAATTGTTCGGAAGCGCGGAAACGACGAGCATATGGATATACTTTACCCTCACGTCGTGTTGGCGGACGATACGCCACCCCCGACGAAAAGTGAGAGAAACGCGTATACTTTGCCATCCTCTCTCCAAGCGGATCTTCAATGTGGACATGCACGCTGTGTTGCTATGTGACAGTAATCCAAACATACATACACATACATACATTCATACAAACAAACATACCATACGAATAATACGTGTGTATTTACTGCTTTTTCCACCGACGCCTCCACCATAATGTTGCACAACGTTCAAATAACAAATACGCGCGGCTATCCACGCGAATATATCCCGGTGTTCGGCTCGGTGTGTTCGGTGTGTTCGACGTGCACATATTAAACAGGAAATGTGGCATGTGATGTACACAATAGGGGATGATACACCTACACCTCGTCCGTCCAAACAACACTACACCACTGTACTACACTCTACTACCGTCAACTCAATCGAGAATTGTGTTGAGTAGAGTTGAGTTGAGTTGGGAGAGGAAGTGTGTATTTTCCGAATCAGTGACGAGCAATTACATAGTCAATTTACATTTCCCTTGCTCTAAACGTGCCCTGAACATGCTCTGCTCGAGCTGGGCGACCAACACGAGTGCTGATATTGGTACAACCTCACCCGGAATATTACCGCGGAGTTGTTTGCTCATTAAATGCGACATCGACAACTCCAGCTCAAGACATACGTGTAGATAGTAGTTTTGATAATTGTAATACATGTATTTCTGCCCTTCTGAAAGACATACAGAAGCTACTTCAATGCTGAAAATAATTTTGATCGATTTTATCAAGTTAGCTCGAAATGTCTTTGGCCGGTAAATAGGTACGGTAAGAATTACTGAGGGTGAAGGATGGAGTTAGATGAGTGGAGAGAAAGAAGATGGCTGTGATAATGAAGGAAATGGAACTTGTTAAGGTGAAAGTGAAGAAGGGAAGAAGGTGGCGAAGAGACAAGCGGGAGATGGAGGAGAACGAAACGAGGAAGCAGGAGGAATCTAGATGAAAAGTGGTGAACAGTAGAATGGGGAAAGTTCAAAGAGTGAAGGAGTGGAAAGCGTTGTAGTGACCGTTATAGTCCCTCATAAAGGCCAGAACGCGACTGGTCTCCTTGGACAACGTCCGGAAGAGGTTTAGGCTAAGGCCCCGTGAGGAAAGAAAAAAGCGATTGACAGTCCAAGAAGGTTTTCGGAAATTGGAGGTGCGGATACAAAAGATGGAAGAGCACAGAGGCATCGGTTAAATTCCTTTTTCTCACGAACCTGCGTTATGGTGAAGATATTGTTGCAATTAGCAAAATATCAACCTGCTTATCGCGCAGATTTTATTATTCTAAAAGAACCCGAACTACTCTTTCGTTGACTGTAACGGTTCATGATTATGGACATAAGTCAATACGACGAAGTTTCAGATGCGACTAACTATATTTAGAAAAATGTTACAACACCTTGACTGTTGTCCACACCTCCAAATTCCCATACCATCTATTAAAACCACGTCAAAGCTACACTCAGCCAATCCAGGCACACCTCGTCTAGCATTCGCTCTATCTGAACATCTACAAGGTGTGCCACGAAATGATACCCTCACGCATAGCACTACCAAGTCATCTGTTTCGTACATGTTACGACATTCGCACATCCAGCCTGCTCAAATCTGCGAGGGATCATTGACGGACGAATCGCACTAGCCAAAATACAAACTAGCCAGATGTGCACGCCACAAATATCTGTCAATTACAGTACGGCTATACAGAATTGGTCATATCCAGCCAGACTTTCTATAAACCATCAAAGAAGTTAAATTTTTAAATAAAAGAGACGAGTGTATACTAACGGTGCCCAACATATTATGTGACCTCCTCAAAAGGATCACTCCACTTTCTTCTTGGTCTTCCCGCTTATCTCCGATTGGTAAAACTTCTTTGGCTTTGCAATTCTGTTGTTATCCAATCCAAGTTAGTTGTTCACTTGGAACTCATTTCCACTACTGGAATTCCTGGTCAAATCTAGACGGCTAGATGCATCACCGAACCAAGGGGTTCGGTACTTACTTTCTGAATATTACATTTCTGGAAAAAGTGTCTCTACATTTCCGTGGACTGGGTTGACATTTCATTTGGTTTCGTTTCCTGGAGCCGTTGATCTCTGGTTCAAGTTTCGTTTTTCCTTTTTCTATTTCTCCTTTCTCGATTGTTCCATCGAAATCCTGCTTGCTGTACTATTGCATAGCTTCATTCTCTATTAGTTGTTTTAGAACGTTGCCTTTTATTCAATTCATACGAGTGTGTCTGCTATAATCAGTTTGTTTGCTACTAATTGCCACTAGATGGCGCTAGTGAAGAAATTTGAAGAGGGGGAAGGGCTTGAATAGGCAGTTTATATCTACGTTCGATGAAATTCCAAGAATATCGATTTACTAAAACCTGAATGATAAATATCGATATCAATATAATCAATATCTGATCGCTGAACATTTTCCATGAAACGAAAAAGTTACCATCAAATGGAAAGAAGGGAATGAGAAGAAAATCATTTTCGAAACTTATCTCATTAAAATGCACATAACGAAGTATATCAGCGTTGAGAGAACTGATACTGATGCTAATGCTGATGTTTGTTTGTTACAGACGTGGAAATACGTTCACCGCGATTCACCGGCGCGAGCTGGCTGGCTTTCCCGGCGCTGCGCGGCGCCTACAAGCACGTGCAAGTGACGCTCGAATTGCGACCGGAAGCCTACGACGGAATCTTCTTCCTCACCGGCGAACGTGACGACATGGCCGGCGATTTTATGGCCCTTCTCCTGCATCAAGGCTTCGTCGAATTCAGGTAATTGCCTACCGTTTCATTTCAACGCTCCGTTTCCGTACCTCCCCAAACGGACGCAATGGGCGCGCCAAACGAAACGCGTTTCGGGATACAAACGTCAATTTCAATCAATCATTTTCGTAATTTTTGATCCGCATTTGATCCGCGTCGCGTCGTTGCCACGTCGTTCATCTGTGAAGCGGGAGGTTATTTGCATTTTTCAGCAATACGTCACCCACGGTTATGATTTGCAAGCATTTTCACCTGACGCTTTTTTTTCCCACCCCCACCCCACCACATACGAATTGGTTTGAAAAATGTGGACGGTATTTGATTGGGGAAAAAACGAGCCCAATTCGCAAAGAATCTCTTTATTCCTTTTCATCGGGAAGGGGAAAGAAGGGGAAGGGAGGGAATTAAGGAGGATGGAGGGGAGGAAGGGGAAGAGGGAAGTAGGGTCGAGGGGAGGAAGGGGAGAAAAAAGAGTAAAGGGTGGAAGGGAGAAGGAGGGGAGGAAGGAGGAAAGGGTGGAAGGCGGGGAAGAGGGAAGGGAGAAAAAGCGGAGGAAGGGTGAGGAGGGGGGAAAGGAGAGGAAAGGGGGAGAAAGGCGAGGAAGTAGGAAAGTGTAGGAATGGGGAAGGAGGATAGGAAGAGGGAAGGAAAGGTAGTAAAGGGTGGAGGTGGCAGGAAGGGGGAGGAAGTGGAGAAAAGGGAGCAAGGGGAAGGAAGGAAGAAGATAACAGGGAAATGCTAAACAGGAGAATGTAAGAAAGTACCAAGTATGGAAGTGTGTTATAGTTTACTCTAGGAGATTGTACCAGCTGCTTGAGTAGAGCTCCGAACATGTACAACGCGCAGAGCCATTCCTGCACACCCGTTATCGAAATTATTGTTATTAAATGTAGTTTCCTTGTCAAAGGAACAAAGAGCGAATGAATCAAACAAAATAATATCGGATAACATTGCTTTTATGTTGGTAGAAAGATCAGAGAGACAGACAACAACACAAAGTAACTTCGGATATTGATTACCCAACAACGCAGAACGCTTTGCAGGACGAGTTTTTCTTATTGTGTTATCGTGTTATTATATTACGCTTACTGAAGTTGACGCCTTTTGCGGTAAATTACAGATCAAGGCAAACTTGGCGGCATTAATGCTGTCATAAACATAAACAGTTGCTATAATACTGTTTGTTGGACAAAGATTTGTTTTCGTAATAACGCAGGGAAGATCAATAAAAGCTCGTGTGTTCTCATTATTCATATGCGTGGAAAACATGCTTCAATCTAGAACAATAGAGGCGGAGCCGTTAAAATTCACATCTCTATTGCAAGTATTTTTGCTTATTTTTATTTGTAATCTTATTCAACGTGTTGGATACAACATCATCAGAGAGATAAATTTCTTCTAAGTTGCCGCCGTGTGACCTCGTTGGCAAAGACAGACTCCTTTAGTGGAGCTCCGCCAATTTACATTATATCTCTACGGTCGAACAAAAAGGTTCGAACTACAGGACAGTACAGGATAAGAAACGAATACAAAAATTAGTCAGGGCTCAGTCATTTACAGTATTGCTCAATTATAGATAATGCTCCTTGAGGGTAGCTCCGCGAAGTATCAACTTGTGGAGTTATCAGTTATAACTCTATTGAGAAAAAAACTATTGAGAAATTTAAAAAAACACATGTCAAATGCCAGTATGGCTCATTAAGTGAACCTTCGCGTGTTTAGAACTTTGTGTGTTCCTTTCAGGGGAGGGTTAGAGGTTCAAAGTATGTTAAGTCGAAATAATAATTGCCTTCTAAAATAAGAAAGAGCCATTATAATTTATAATGACAGGAAAAGAAACGAATACAAAATTAGTCAGGGCTCAGTCATTTACAGCATTACTCTGGTAATGCTCCTTGAGTGTAGCTCCGCGAAGTATCAACTTGTGGAGTTATCATTTACGCACGTGAATCATTGTTTTATTACTTTCCTACAAGTCTCATTCTGATAATTTACAACATCCCAGGGCAATCATTTCTTTACATTACTCCAAGGGCAGTAATGCTCTTTGAGATGAGCTCCGCGAAATCATAAGTACCCCGAAAGTCTTCATTTCACTATAAGTAATCAAGGCTCATTTACAACTATATTGCAGGAAAAAGAGTTTGTACAAAAAATATAGTATGTAAGGTTCTTGGAGTGGAGTTTCGCGGCGTTATCATTTCTCTATAAGCTGCCGAAGCTCACAATCAATTTTCTCAAATTTCTGAATTGTTTTCTTAATTTAGAAATAAAAGTATTGAAAATTAAAAAAACACATGTCAAATGCCAGTTAATGAAGAAATACATTAAAAGAAAACGTTTATAAAATTACATCATTTCGAAATCTTAAGAAATCAGTTTAGACCTCATTTTTTTGTGGCTAACTCGGTGTGGTTGGTTGGTTTATAGCGGCGGCTTTGTCAAATGTAAGTGCGAGACCAACAAAGTCGTTAATATTGGAGAGACCCTTACGTGTGGAAAGCCCGTAAAAAGTTGGCGTGTAAACTGTGCACGTCACCACTTGATTATCTATTGTCTAGCCATAAAGAAGGTAGCAAAAAAAAAACGAGGCAGCAAACACTGAAAGCCATTGCATCCCACGGCATCTTATAGACAGATAACGGCGCTCTTGCCGGTTTAAAGTCGTCGACTCTAGCCGTCAACAGAAGCAAATTGCACTCGCTTCCACACTTTCATGCTCACAACCAGCGTAGCCGTCGCGTCGTCGTCGTTGTCGGTGGTGCAAAAGATTAGACGTTATCACCGTAATGTGTTTGCTCATCCCGTCGTGTCATCCGGTCGATTTTAATTATGTCGACAATTAGCCATCCCTCGAATGAGAATATTTCATAAATAGCCAATAAAAACAGAAACTGCCTGGCTTCTAACGAGACGGAAAGACAGGACTGTCGACGAGCATGCTACTATCCAAAACCACAAGATCGCAATCGCTAAACATCGCTAACCTACCTGGGAGTTGTAATGGAGGCTAACCCAAGGTGGCCCATCTCTATTACAAGTATTTTTACTTATTTTTATTTGAAATCTTGTTCAAAGTGTTGGATACAACATCATCAGAGAGATATATTTCTTCTAAGTTGCCGCCGTGTGACGTCGTTGGCAAAGACAGCTCCTTGAGTGGAGCTCCGCCAATTTTCATCATATCTCTACAGTCGAACTACAGGCCATTACAGGAAAAGAATCGAACACAAACATTAGACATGGCTCAGTCATTACTCAGCATTACTCAGCTCTTGGTAATGCTCCTTGAGTGAAGCTCCGCGAAGTATCAACCTGTGGGGTTATCATTTAAACACGCGAATCATTATTTTATTACAAGTGAATATCGCTATTTGTGGCGGCATTATTTCCCCACAAGCCTCATTCTGATAATTTTTTACATTACTGCAAGAATAGGAATGCTCTTTGAGATGAGCTCCGCGAAATCATAAAGTCCTCATTTCACTATAAGTAATCAAGGCTCAGTTACAACTATATTGCAGGCAAAGGAGTTTGTACAAAAAATATAGTATGTAAATATAGTAAGGTTCTTGGAGTGGAGTTTCGCGGGGTTATCATTTCTCTACGAGCTGCGAAGCTCACAATCGGTTACACCTCTATTGAGAAAAAAACTATTGAGAAATTAAAAAAAAGTCAAATGCCAGTATGGCTCATTAAGTGGAGCTTCGCGTGTTTAGAACTTTGTGTGTTCATTTCAGGGGAGGGTTACAGGTTCAAAGTATGTTAAGTCGAAATAATAATTGCCTTCTAAAATAAGAAAAAGGCATAATAATTTATCATTACAGGAAAAGAAACGAATACAAAAATTAGTCAGGGCTCAGTCATTTACAGCGTTACTCAGCTATTGGTAATGCTCCTTGAGTGAAGCTCCGCAAAGTATCAACCTGTGAAATTATCATTTAAACTCGCGAACCATTATTTTATTACAAGTGAAAATCGCTCTTTTTTAAATTATCTCAATATATACATGGTCCTTCGAACCGGATCTGTTTATTTATGTAACGATGAAGGTTAACAGCTGCTGTGAGGAACGAAAAAAAAGGACATGATGTCCCATGATGAGTTCTGTGAGCCCCCTCAGGTTTCGATCCTCCTTAGATCTTGTACTGAGGTTGCCATGCTTACAGCACTTGCCCTAGGCTCATGCCACAATTTGTCGTACTCGCTAATAATGTATAACATTGCGTGTTCGTTGTATAATATACTATAGTAATTCAGTAAAATATGCATAAAATGAAAATAAATGTTTGGCGCTCGTTTTTAATTAATTATAAATGGCTAGATTAAAATCAGAGACTTACAAGCCTTCATCAGGTCTGTTGGCATGTGTTGGTGAAGCTTCACTTGTGTGCAACCAGCGCAATCGTTAGTCTTGTTTTACTCGGTCATCCAAGGCAGTAACGATTTTTGAGTAGATGAGTGAATTTTTAAAATATTTCAATATACACATGGTCCTTCGAACCGGATCTGTTTATTTATGTAATGATGAAGGTTAACAACTGCTGTGAGGAAGGAGAAAAAGGGGCATGATGAGTCCTGTGAGCCCCCTCAGGTTTCGATCCTCCTTAGATCTTGTACTGAGGTTGCTATGCTTACAGCACTTGCCTTAGGCTCATGCCACAATTTGTCATATTCGACATAATAATGTATAACATTGCGTGTGCGTTGTATAATATACTATAGTAATCCAGTAAAATATGCATAAAATGAAAATAAATGTTTGGCACTCGTTTTTAATTAATTATAAATGGCTAGATTAAAATCAGAGACTTATAAGCCTTCATCAGGTCTGTTGGCGTCTCGCGTCGTAGACGGTGTCGTCGGCGTCGACGTCGCGTCGTCTATGTTCATTCTATACACTATATGTAACGAAAACTCTGCATATATATAAAAGACAGAGTTAGAAGGCATTGAAAACCCTTCAAGGATTTCGCCTTTCCACTTCCTTCTTTTCCCTTCCATCGAGGCAACCGTTTCAAACATCATCGCGAAGTTATGTCGAGAATGTCTGCTAAAATAAGCCTTTAATCAGGCAACAGAAGTGAAATTCATTAAATTTGCGACTCGTGGTGGATGGCGTCGTAAAACAGTGCAATCGTCTGATTCAACTCGCGTTTGCACATTTACAAACTGTTCACTTACATCCTCACTTACACGTACGTACAACAATGTATGTGGAAGAATAGATACTTGCCAAATGCTTGGAAACTTTCGACATTAATATATTTTCCCCCTTCTATCACACCACAGCAGGAAAGCGATGAGATTGTGCGCACGGGCCTGGATTTGGTGTGCGATGTGGTGACGATTGGCAATGAAACTGCCATAAATGTCCGGATGAAACTTGGTAAGACATCTGAATGTGATATCAACAGAAAGAGGATGTTCTCAGGTTTATATTGATACTAAATTTATTGCATATTTTCCGAAGCTGGACCATTCAGGATCATTTTAATTGATTTCTTCATGAAATAATAATAATCAACTAATTATAGCAAAACGGATATCGTACACCGATGGGGTATTGCTAAAATTGGTATCATTAAAAAGAGAAAGTACTCTGGATATGATTGATACCAAATTTATTATGTACACTTCGAAATTGGTCCGTATAGAACCATTTTAATTGATTAGTTTTAATAATTTAAGAATACATAACTAAGAAATGCAAAATATAGCGCAAAGTGCCTTCGTCCGGATGATATATTAAAAGATGACCAAATATGATATCATCGGAAAGAGGATGTTCTCAGGTTGATATTGATACTAAATTTATTGCATATTTTCCGAAGCTAGCCCTTTCAGGATCATTTTAATTGATTTTTTCATGAAATAATAATAATCAACTAATTATAGCAAAACGGATATCGTACACCGATGGGGCATAGCTAAAATTGGTATCATCAGAAAGAAGAAGTGCTCTGGATATGATTGATACCAAATTTATTATGTACACTTCGGAATTGCTACGTGTAGAACCATTTTAATTGATTAGTTTTAATAATTTAATAATACATAACTAAGAAATGCAAAATATAGCGCAAAGTGCCTTATACGTCCGGATGATATATTAAAAGATGACCAAATATGATATCATCGGAAAGAGGATGTTCTCAGGTTTATATTGATACCAAATTTATTGCATATTTTCAGAAGCTGGCCCTTTCAGGATCATTTCAATTGATTTTTTCATGAAATAATAATCAACTAATTATAGCAAAACGGATATCGTACACCGATGGGGCATGGCTAAAATTGGTATCATCAGAAAGATGATTTGCTCTGGTTAGCATTGATACCAAATTAATTATGTACACTTCGGAATTGCTACGTGTAGAACCATTTTAATTGATTAGTTTTAATAATTTAATAATACATAACTAAAAAAAATGCAAAAGAAAACTTAGCGCAAAGTGCCATAAACGTGACTGAAATAATCACTTGCGAAATGCTGGGAAACTTTCGAAATTAATATATCCTCTCCCCCCTCTATCACTGCAGCACGATTGCTATGAGATTGTGCACATGGGCGAGGATATGTTGCGGTGTGGATGTTTCAACAGTTTCGTTACCAATCGCCCTCGTCCTCGGGCTGGCAGATTTCGACGATTTCGGTTTCCCTGGCTAAAAGTAACGCAAAGTGCCCGCCGTAAATGTCCGGACGTGTTCCGACGCGTCGTCGTACGAGAATGTACGTACGAACGTACGTAGGAGAAGCCCCGACGACAGAACGACCAACCGACGACAAAATTGAGCGCTCCGAACTTAATGAAACTTCCACTTCTTACAGTTTCTTTCCGAGCGTAATATAAATTATAAGGGATGGCGACTGTTATCGATGGTGGTTGTAATTAAAGGTGTCAGCCAGCGGATTTCATTTGTAGCATTCAAGAATGAAAGTTAGATATTGGATACTACGAGCAGAAAAACAGTGAAACCGCGAAAGCCCGAAGAAAAGCTTACGTTAGCTTAAAGCCGTTGATTTCTCACCAGAACCATCTAAATTTAACGAAAGTGTTCAACGTTTACGTAATTGAGGTTAAGGCGTCGTTCAGACAAATTTTTCAAGTATTGTGGACAGTCAATTGCTTCTTCGGCATTTCGATATGCACTTCTTCTTCGGTGGTGCACGTTTTGTCGAAAAAAGCTACAGATGGAAACATGAAAATAAGGTCTGCTTGCCTCGGAGGAAATTTGATATCCAACTAAAAAGTAAAGAATAATTTCTTTCTCGTGAATTTCAACATAGTAAAATCTTCAATATTATTCGAAAAAGCAAGAATTTAATCATTTTTTTAGTTTAAATGGCTCTGCGGTTGTCAGTAGATCCACGTAAAAGTCTTTAAAGCTTAACAAGGTTTTCCGTCCTCCAGATCAGTAAATTGTTAACTCAATAAATATGACCAAGGCCATTGTTGCCATTGTTCTAGTGATTTTTCGGCATTTCGATACACACTCTATTTCGATAAAACGAGTGTCTATCAAAATCCCGCAAAAACACTAGACCGATAAATATACCACTGGCTATTGTTCCCATTGTTGGAAAGTCAATTGCTTCTTCGGCATTTCGATATGCACTTCTTCTTCGGTGGTGCACGTTTTGTCGAAAAAAACTACAGACGAAAACATGAAAATAAGGTCTGTCTCTCTTGGAGGAATTTTGATATCCAACTAAAAAGTAAAGACTAATTTCTTTCACGTGAATTTCAACATAGTAAAATCTTCAATATTATTCGAAAAAGCAAGAATTTAATCTTTTTTTAGTTTAAATGGCTCTGCGGTTGCCAGTAGATACACGTAAAAGTCTTTAAAGCTGAACAAAGTTTTCCGTCCTCTAGATCAGTAAAATGTTAACTCAATAAATATGACCAAGGCCATTGTTGCCATTGTACTAGTGATGTTTCGGCATTTCGATACACACTCTATTTCGATATAACGAGTGTCTATCAAAATGCCGCAAAAACACTAGACAAACCGACATATGACAGATGATGCAATATATCAATCGGAAGCGTCAATACCAAATAGTCACGTTTATACTCATGAAAAAACAGAACAGTTTCTTTTTCATGCATTTCAACATAATAAAATGTTCAATATTATTCGAAAAAACAAGAATTTAATCATTTTCTAAGTTCAAATAGCTATGTGGTTGCCAGTAGGTACATATAAGAGTCCTTAGAGCGGAACAAAGTTTTCCGTCCTCTAGATCAGTAAAACGTTAACCCAATAAATATGACCAAGGCCATTGTTGCCATTGTTCTAGTGATTTTTCGGCATTTCGATACACACTCTATTTCGATAAAACGAGTGTCTATCAAAATCCCGCAAAAACACTAGACCGATAAATATACCACTAGCTATTGTTCCCATTGTTGGAAAGTCAATTGCTTCTTCGGCAATTCGATATGCACTTCTTCTTGGGTGGTGCGCGTTTTGTCGCAAAAAGCAAAAGGCGAAAACTGGAAATCAAGGTCTCCCTCGGAGGAAATTTGATATCCAACGAAAAAGTAGGCTCATCAAATAAGCTTCACGATCACAAACACCCCAGTATTTAAAACTTTTTTACTATATACAAATTCGCAACACACAAACACAAGTAAAACGAGTGTATATCGAAATGCCGAAAAAGCATTGTACACTTTCCACGCTAGGTGGAAAGATGTTTATATCCCAACCCCTTTCCTAATGTATTTCCTACATAGAAACACATAATGTAATGTATACAAGACTCCATTGTTGTTCTGTAATTAACATGGGCGTAATTTAATTAAGGCCTAAAGACTTTGGTGTTTAGTGAATGTTTTACTAGTCTAGAAAGCGGAAAAGTTTGTTGAGCAGTTTCGTTGACATGATTTGTGGTAGTCGTATGTCAAAAGCTTCAAGGTGCGTTTCGAGATTATTCGAGTTGTACGAACTGTTTCTGATCTGATCCTTGAAAGCTTGATTGATGAAATTACTTGGTTACAGAGTGGTCGCTTTTCACACTCAACTGATTGATTTTGATGTTTTAGCGTGTGCATCATCTGTCATTTCTCGGTGTGACAAATGCCTTTAAAGATGAACAAAGTTGTCCTTCCTTTAGACCAGTAAAACGTTACCTAGCAATAAATATGACCAAGGCCATTGTCGCCATTTGTCTAGTGATTTTTTGGCATTTCGATACACACTCTATTTCGATAAAACGAGTGTCTATCAAAATGCCGCAAAATACACTAGACAAACCGACATATGTCAGATGATACCATATGTCAATCGGAAGCGTCAATACCAAATAGTCACATTTCTACCTATGATAAAATAGAATAGTTTCTTTCTTGTGAATTTCAACATAGTAAAATGTTCAATATTATTTGAAAAAGCAAGAATTTCATCATTTTTTAAGTTCTAATAGCTCTGTGCTTGCCAGTTGATACACATGAGAGTCTTGAAAGCTGAACAAACTTTTCCGTCCTCTAGACCAGTAAAACATTACCTAGCAATAAATACGACCAAGGCCATTGTTGCCATTTGTCTAGTGATTTTTCGGCATTTCGATACACACTATTTCGATAAAACGAGTGTCTATCAAAATGCCGCAAAATACACTAGACAAACCGACATATGACAGATGATACAATATGCCAATCAGAAGCGTCAATACCAAATAGTCACGTTTCTATTTATGACAAAATAGATTAATTTCTTTCTCATGAATTTCAACATAGTAAAATGTTCAATATTATTCAAAAAAGCAAGAATTTAATCATTTTTTAAGTTCTAATAACTCTATGCTTGCCAGTAGGTACACGTAAGAGTCTTGAAAACTGAACAAAGTTTTCCGTCCTCTAGACCAGTAAAACGTTACCTAGCAATAAATATGACCAAGGCCATTGTTGCCATTTGTCTAGTGATTTTTCGGCATTTCGATACACACTCTATTTCGATAAAACGAGTGTCTATCAAAATGCCGCAAAATACACTAGACAAACCGACA
>JAODAC010035033.1:0-61882 GCA_027575185.1 Mimaenictus wilsoni
CATTTATGGTACACAATTCAATTAAATATCTACTTGAATAATACATATATTTTTAACAATTTTGGTTCTGTCCATGAATTAATTGATTAATATTACAATTACAATTTCGCAGATAGAACCATATTGAAATCAATCAAAAGCAGTTTTTGTCGAATGTCGTGACTCCGGACACGGACCCTTAACGGAACTCCTTTAATGGCCCGGAGAGTACGCATTTCCAAAGTGAGGAATAATTGTTTGGTACCTGATATGCCTACCATTGTTTCCACTGTGTATGTGAGGATTGGACCGACCGTTTTCTTGTATAGGCATTTCAAAGATACCCGATAATTCCGGCTTTCGGTTTCTATACCAGAATCAGCTGATCTTGAAAGTATCGAGTTCCGATGTCAGCATCGACGTGGTTGCGTCCCATTATTGGTTGACACTGAATGTGCAGTTTCTGAAACCAAACCAACAGAATGAACAGAAACAATATCTTTCATCAATTTACAGGAGATAGAAATATAATTCACTTTTCTTTCAGTAATTGTTTGAACTATAATCTCACAAATACAATCACCTAACGTATATTCGAAAATTAATCGGAAACTGATAATTGTGTTATTCTTTTTCTTACATTTTAAATATCTCAACATTATCACAAATGCATGAAATTATAAAGTGAAGGAATTTATTTCCTTTCCTCTCATGGATTTTTCCATTTTCCTTTGCCCCATTCACAGCTGCTAAGCATGAGCATCAACTTATTGCTACAAGCAGCCACTCATGAGCTTGAAACGCGCAAATGCGTTTAACTTCAACACTCCTCACACCCTCAAACCGAGTGCTAAAGATATGCCCGGCGTTCTTTTTTCTTTCTCATCAACTTTTTTTTTTGAATTTCCCGAAGAAAAGCGCGCAGCTCACGCGAGGAAATACCCTGACGAATGATACTCGACGCGAAATTGAATCGCAGCGAAATCGCATTCTTTCTAATTACTTTTTAAGTTGCAATTAACGTCGCCTATTTAAGTTACGCCATCTGGAGGCGTCATTTTGAATTCTGAAATTATGTTTACATTCTCAAAGTATGAATTGTTTAATTAGTATTACATTTTTTAAATTCAAATTATTATATTTTCAGGTTTTAACCTACTAATATTTGTTATTTCTTTTTTTGGCACCTGTCAAAGACTTGTAGCTCCATCTAGTGATCCAGTTATTTACTCAATATTGAAGTAATTCCTTTTCGAAGGTGGTCCGAACAAATTTTCATTTTCATAGTTATCATATAAACGTTTTATCTTCTATAGGAACAGCTAGTCGAGCAATAAAATAAGGCAATTCGTTTTTATTATTTGCATAGATGGCGCTTTCTGTATTTGGTAGTATATGGACGATAGTCTCATATTTTATTGCTTTTGAAGAGTTGCTACTCGGCACAGACCTTTTTTCTTCGGGTGGCAGTTTGAATGACGGCAACAAATTGAACGTTTCTTCAAAGATTCACAAGATCACAATAACGTCCGCGGAGATTTGACCATAAGGGACGTTATTTGCATTCAACAGGCGATCCCTAAGATTTTTATATGCTTTTGTCCCCTGGGGTGCAAGCGGATACGAGTGGCACAGGATTTTCGGAATATTACTTTTGGATGGAAATAAGTTTCCACTATAGGGATGTCCGTCGACGTTCAGCAAG
The DNA here is from genome assembly GCA_027575185.1 of Mimaenictus wilsoni. Taxonomy (NCBI): domain Eukaryota; kingdom Metazoa; phylum Arthropoda; class Insecta; order Coleoptera; family Staphylinidae; genus Mimaenictus; species Mimaenictus wilsoni. The sequence goes on from JAODAC010035033.1 coordinate 1,685, forward strand.
AGGAAACCGGAAGGATGTTATAAGCGCTGTTTGGAATGAATGTAAATAATGCGTGACGGGGCTGATGAAGGTTGGCGGATAGATGGACGGACATTGATTGTGTGGTGGAGAGAGATTGCCAGTTTAATTATTCATTGTTGATTTTAGTGGAATGTAAAATTGGATATTGCTGTTTCAATCATATTAATTTTATATTCATTTGTTTTATTTGATTATATTTTTGGAATTTGGAAACATTTAGGGAACTATAAATGTAATCACAAAAAATGATATTTTATAAATGATTGTAATTAAATATTCTGAATGATGAGAGCTATAACTGAAAGGGTAGCAAAACATTATATTTGATGTCGCCACTATAAAGTTGAGGGCACGTGCAATCCGCTAATCCTTTATTTTCATCACTAGGGCCGCAGATAATTGATGCTTTGTCTACTAGTACTGGTATGTAAAGTAGTTCTAGGCAAGCAAGCTATATACTAATATCATGGAAGTTTCAAAGCTGAGGTCACCGTCGTACATTGCTGTGCACTCAATAGATCGTGAGTTTGTTAAGCGCTGCGCGCGCACACCTCGCAAATTTTATTTTAAAAATAGCTGAAGGTGAAACAATCAATCAACACTGGCATCACAACTCTCTTAGGATCTGCTCAATTGTACATTTCCATGATCTCTTCAATGCGCTACCGCTCTCCCTCCTTGTCCTCTCTGCTGCGTCCTTTTGAAACAGGTTCAGGTATCGCAGTTTCGGCCTCTTCGCTGATAAGTTGTCTATTGGCTGCTGGATTGTTATCAGATGTGATGGGCATGTATCGCACTTACGTTCGGTGTGCCCCACATGTCTTAGCCGTCCCAGTTTTATCAAAGTTGAAACAATACACACATTAAAAGCAGAAAAATTCAATAGCTTCGAACAGTGTTCAAAAGTGCCCCAAAATTATTCGCGCCATTCGCTCGCCAAGAGCGCACTTTTCGCAAATTTAGTTAATAGTTTCAACATTAAATATTCAGCTACTAGGATGAAATCAAAATCAAAATGTTGCACAACTCTTCTATTTTCTCATAATATCAACATTATTTCGATCTCTTTAAATAACATCACTTTTATTTAAAAAGACTCCAGCAGATTATGAGATTCCATGGCTGGTTGTATTGAGTTGATTCCCAAAAATGTGATTATGTTACACTGATTTTCAATGGCGGCGGCTTGCCGCGTTGTGGAGCTCAGTGCTCGTCAGATCACCACAGTTAAGCAACGTCGGACGTAGCTAGGCATTGGATGGATGACCACATGGTCTCCCCACTCAACAAGCAGCTGTCCGCGAACTCCTGATTTCGCGGTAAAAACGTGAACGAAGGTTGGGCGATTTGCTTGCAAAGGTCCCCGGAAAAAAAACATATAGTTCAGATATAGTTCAATACTTCAGAGCAGTACCATCAGTAGCGAGACCGGATCGGGCCGGGTGAAAGTTACTAATCCTTTACACCACTATGTGGTAGAAAAGGTTGTAGAATAAATAAAATACACTGATTTTCAAACGATATTTCACATTTCACATCGTTAATCATCTATGAATAACAAAAAGTTCTTACATAATAAAAGCAAGTCTCATGAAATATCTGAAATCAGATGAAAGTAGTTACTTTGGAATTATTATCTCACCTTATTACATTGCTCGTTAATCGTATTAGTACGCGTTGAATACCGTTGAATAAATAAAGGTGCGGTTGATTTCGTTTAAGGGTTATATATAAGAATGAGTAATTAACCATTCGCTGGAACGCATAACAAATACGCTCTATTTCACATACGGTCGGTGGCGATAGATCCTTCTACCATCTGCACATAATTAATTTTATCAAACGCATTATCACGCTGTGTCGCATCATGTAAAGTTATGCAAAATTAAAGTATTTAATGTGTTCTAATTGATACTTTCCGTTATGAACATTTTCTATTCATGTTTTATCATGTATACGTTATATTAACAATGTTGATTAAGTTATGATCTATACAACCTAGGGCTGATTATAATAGTACTGGTGGATGATGCAGTTTTATGCAAACAAGTAACATAATGGGTTCGTATTAGTTTCATAGCTGAGGACTCACGGCCTTCGCGGTGCGCGCGCACGTCGCTGCCTCCCGCTAAGAGCTTCGTTGGTTCGTACCCGATCCGCTGCGGTTGCACGCAACCTGTAAATGTTGACAGCAGACACACCGATACCGGAAAATTAAATCTAATTGTGATTATTTATATTTGTAATAATCGCAGAAAAAGGACATTGTACAACTCCCAAGCAATACACATTACATGGTCGTTGCACAATATATCATAACTTAACAATGCTGCACTGTTTACATAGTCCATAGCCTAACAAAAATGAATATAATCGACATGAAGTTATGAAGTAATCAAACTTGAGTATAGAAAACTTTCCCCATTTTCCCTATCGCAATATCGTACAAAGATATTCTCTGTACTATCGTGAAGTCAGGTATGAAATATCAACGAAGTGTCATTTAAGGAAAGCCACTAGAAAAAAAAAACCGATATATTATCTACCTTAATCTAGCTGAACTTGCACAGTTCGTTCGCAATAGCAAGCGCTGTGCCGGTGGCGAAGTGGATGTGACTGCGTTTTATGGCCGTGTGCTTGATGACGGTTATAATTGCGATGTGTGTGCGCCATTAAGTTAATGAGTTTGCGCATCAGCGCACACCTAACCTATAAACAAGCCTATTTGGGTGGCAGGAAAAACATGCGGAGGCGGCAGGCACGTTTGCGTTTGAGCAACAGGCCGTCGATTTATCACTGTTTTTCCTGTATACGCGACATATTCTTAACTTGCGAGGCACTTTACCGAGCAAACAGTCTTAACCTCCTCCAAAATAGCCGACTCACATTTGCTTTTTAAGGTTATTTTCGTTGGCATCGCAGATTTCTTCAGTACTTTGAATATATTAATTATTATTAAAAATTAAGTATTTATAAGTGTATTGTGTTAAATATTAAAACAATTTAAATTGTAACATCATTTACAAAACCCAACACATTCCAATTCTTCACGAAAAAATCATGTTCGGGAAATTTGGCAAAATTCATAAAATATGTGCGTTTAACGTACGCATGTATTAATTTATTATGCGAAGGAATTTATGCGAAAGCGAGCCAAAAATTAATAAAACCGACCGACCGCGTGCCCGTACCGCCCACGAGGACTATATATGAAATCAAGCTAATATTCCGCATATTTAGGGCGAATTTATTCGCACATTGTGTGGGAAAACATGTTTGCCTAAGAAATGCGAATTGGTGCTCGACTGAAAACCTCCGGGTACTTCAAACTGCGATAAAGGGAGGTGCACAAAAAGGTAATAAGGGTTCGTGAGTTTTTCGAAGAAAAGTTTGCGAAGAGGAAAGGATGAAGGAAAAGTTGGGGAGATGAAAATGCGCCCGCAATCAATATGTACTCCAAAATAGTTTAACAACGTTAAAGAGATACCAATTAGTAAACTTAAAGATACCAAATATATATTTCTTTAAATTTTCAAACTAGTGAATTTGTAATATTTAAAAATTAATATTAAAAAATTAATTCAATCGTTGTGAAATAATGAACAAAATCTGAAAGTGATAGTAGATCTGTATTTTTGCAGTAAAACTTCTACACGCGTGCTTGACTCAGGCTGGTGAATGCGAACCCATTTAGGCGGGGTTTATCTCGGAAACTAACAGTCTAAATTTAACCTTCCGGTTTTTAATGTGTTAATGTTGTTTTAAGTTGAGAGCTAGACCATTTTTAAATTTTGTTCTTTTAAATTTAATCCTTTGGAGCGTTAAATGGAGACGGAACGCAGGTCGACGCATCTCGGTTGGGTTGAGCTTGCAATTATAACGTAAAACATCTCTCATTGCCACGAATAATAATAAAACAATAAATGTAATACGAAATCATCTTCTTTTAATATCAGGCTGTGCTATAGGTTTTCATAAATCTCAAGGTGGAACATTCTATAAAGTTGTTTAAAAATATCAAAGAACTCATTCTCTACCTTAACTATAAGTTTCTCTATTATGAGTTACCAGGATCGATTCTTCATAGTGTCATAGTGCACGTTTGTAAAATTAATAAATATTACCCTAAAAGGTGGTTCATTTGGCTCGTAGTCGGTCATATTGTGAACTGCAGATGTTCATGTGCAACACACATGAACATCGACAATTCGAACGCATATTGCGGTCTTTTCTCTAACCTTCCCTCCTAAACGATACTGCATGAGTTTAACTCAAACTGAGAGTCTGAGGAAGCAGGCAGCAGTTCTTTGGTATTTAGTCCAAATGATGTTCATATGATATTTCTGAATATTCAATCATACTTGCAACTATTGATGAGAAAACCGTGGCGGCTCTGTAGAATTATGATTATTTTTGCGGCATAATGACTACAAATGACAACAGTCCCAAGTAACAATCGCAGTAGCCCATGATTGTTAAGCACCTAGGTACTTAGCACCTAGGTCACTATGGCAACATCAGAACTTACTCTTCTCCTCCAGTGACAACGAAATAAATTACTGCGATATTTGACATTCTATGACGTTGGAAGTTGGAACACGCCATGAGGAATCGCGTAGTGGTACGACCCTAGTGGGTGATTCATATAGTTTTAGTGGTAGCAAGTCGGAGATTGAGAGAGGAACAAAAACTGTCGTGCTCACGCGGATGGAGATCATCTGAATAGGCGGCAGACTAGCTAGATGCCAGAACCGATTAGGCAGGTACCGCATCCGAGAACTTAAGTTCTGTGGGCCTTCTGGTGTACAAGTAGTTGTAAATTCGGAAAATTGAAGGTGACGATCAGATCGAGGGCATTTTGGTGTTCACAAGTGGCGATCCGGCACCAATTTGAAGAGAACCTGATCTATTCTATATGTATTCTATATGTAACTCCAAATGACTTGAGAGGTTAACATCATGATTAAAATCGCAGAAGCCCACAACCAACCTAGGCACTTATGTCACTATGGCTAAGTCAGAACTTACCCACCATAATAGTAACGTGTTATCTTCACTTGTTATCTTATACCATTACCGTTTTGACTCAATCTTAAAATTATCCCAGTAATTACTGATTTATCTAATAATGAAAATAATGTTTAATTAATACGACTATATAAGACTAGCTGACCAATCGTTTGTCAAAAAACACACTCGCCTTTTTCTCATTTATCTGAAAGCTTGCAATACATCTGCAAACACAGGCGCCAGCTTTGAGTGTAAAGTGGACGCAAGGGCCATAAGAATGCATAGGAGTCCGTTTTATTGCATTATTGGACAATACAAATCCGCCTGCGGCACTTTTCGTTAAAGTCAGATTTCACTAAATCTTTGTACAAAACGTTTCCTACGGTATAAATCTCTAAATTCTATATGCAATAAATATCCCAGATCAAATAAATCTACTTATTATAACATGCTTCTAATATTTGTTCATATTTATTTATTCATATTTATTTATTTCAAGAACCCACGAAAAAATCGCATATTAAATAATGTAATATGAACAAGATGGATGAATTCTCATTTTGCGCTCTAATAAGTCCGAGCATAATAAAAATATAATCATATAAATCCACGTACCATCTTGATAAAAAATACTCCTATTAATACAAACATACAAAAATAGCTTTAACCGATGTTTCCACGCAAATGTGTCTTCGTAAATATCCGTCTATATAGCTTTCCTGATGTTCATGATGATGGCACATGTATTATATGTCCTTGCAGGGTGCTCACAGTACGCGTTTTCAGCATGCACTCCTAAATCCACATCCTATGGCATGTTTCCACTCTTCAGCGCTACATTGTCTCATATTGCGAGATATAATACGCCCTGGATTATACATTCTTTTGCAACAGGTTGGGTCTTGTGTTTGTACGCATCATATTATTTTCTACGCGGCGTAACTTTTTTTTTAAGATTTGCATAATGCTATTAGAAATTTACACTTTGAGAGGTCTAAAAGTCATGATAAAAATAGATTAGTTTTGTACCGATTTTATAGGTTTAGTTTATTATACCATATTTTTGAGATTAATTTCTTTTTAAGTATGTTTTTTACCTTCTGACTTGTATCTTCTAATTTGTGTTCTGAACATTTTCTGAAGTCCTCTTTTGTTTAACCTGAGCACTTGCGGGATTTTTATACATTTTACCCATGGCTTCCATTTGTATAGGGATGTACAAAAAGTATGTTTTTGTTGAAGATGCTTATGACGTTTTACAGTGCTACTTGGACAATTGCCTTTTGAAGGTCCCGGTAATCCCGGTAAATTTTTTTTGTTTGATTTTACCGAGCATCGACTGCTATAGAGATTAGCTCTATTCAATTCTTTTCAATGTAATTAGTCATATTATAGGCTAACACTATTTATAAGAAGAAGAATTCACTTTAATATGCATCCCCACCGAGAATTGAACCCGGGACCTCATGGAGAGTGGTCATCGACCATACCACTGCGCCACTTGGCTGGACAATCCCGGTAAATAAAATAAATATGCGAGAAATTACAATTATATTATCATCGGGTCCGTAAGGATTAATTAAATGCATTTGGAAGTAAGGGCAGAGATTTGAGAGAAATTTATAACGAGCAGGTTAAGATAGAACGGAGGGTTTGAAAAGTTTTAGTTATAAATGAGGATAGTTATTAGTGAGGACAGTGACAAAGGAGAATTAATTTTGATTAATAGTTTGAAGGTTATTCTAATACTCTTATAATTAATCAAATCAATTCTGTGAAACATTTTAAGAGTCTTGAAAATAATTATAATTGATACTAATTGGTACATTGATTATGTAATTCCCAATGTATAGATCCACATTTAATAAAATTAATTTCGAATATGTGGTTACAAGCATGACTAACACTTTAAGTGAGTTCGATCAGCTGAATACATGTCCTCTTAATACAACAGTATGCAATTTTAGAAATTCTGTCTGCAACCGAAAAATGCCTAAGTTCGTTGGTTTACGTGACTTTTATAATGTACATTGACCTGTATTACGCGGAATCTGTCTGGCGCAGGAACGGAATGAAATATGGGTGCATAACGGAATGTGTTTACATAAAAAGATTCTCCTACCCTTATTGAATTAGATTGACCTGTATTTAACTAAAACCTGTACACGGAAAAAATGATTGATCCCTGTCTTTCCGTTGTCTACGTTACGGGAGCTGCAAAACTACCTAACTAACGAAGACTTTATCAACTTGTTTGAAAAAAAATCACATAAAATGTAAGAGAATGATGATAAACATAAAAGATAATCCACAGGCGTTGCTGACGCACCGCGAGGTTTCTTAGATGTTGTGCGACGATAAGAATCACTTACAATTAGGATTTAATTGTGCACATAGTCATTAATTGAGAGACTCCCTTTTACGACACAAATAAGTGCGTTTTGCACCCGCATACAATGCGAATTAGCAACGTGGACTAGCAACCTTATAACATGATATTCTTATTAGTATACAAATTCAACGTACATTTATGTTCAATAATTCAGTTGTATCAGAATACTACCTAGTATTTGGATAAAAGAGGATTGAGAGTGAATGTGCAGAAGACTAAGTGGATGTTGTGTATGAATACTGGTGGTCGGAGAAGGTTAGAATGTCCGAGGTGGAAGAGAGAACTGATAGAGAGTGGATGTTTTTAGGTATCTGGGTTTCCTGATTAGTGCAAATGGTAGGGGGAGGGGGGTATGTGGAATGGATGCAAAACAAGGCGAGGAGTGTTTGGGGCAATATGAATCGAATGTGGGGAAAAATGTGGGGGAATAACTGGGATGACGTGCTGAGATTATGGGATGAGTATGTGAAACTTAGAGTATTGTATGGGGTGGAAGTGTGGGGACTGTGTGAATCGGAGGTAATTGAAAGGGAGCAAGCATGGTTCATCAAGGATTTGATGAGATTCGAGAGATCTACCCCGAGGTACATTGTGTTGCAAGAACATGGAAGAATGACAATTAAATGGGAGTCTGTGAGTAGAGTAGCACGATTTGAGGATAAACTGAAGGGAATGGGGAAAGGGAGATTGGTGAAGGAGATATGGGAATGGTGGGCAAGGAAAGGGGTGAGTGGATGGAGAGAAAGCAGAAAAAGGAAGTATGAGAATGTGGGTATGTCTGAACAGGCAGTAGAAGCAATGGTAAGCGAGTCTAGAATATTGGAATGGTTTGTGGGTGAAAGGGGTCGAGAGGTGGAAGAGCAGAAGCGCCAAGAATGTATCGGAAACAGTGCGTATAACCTAGGGATACGGCCTAATCCAAATAATAGCACGGAGACCCGCCTATATTGTTAAAAAAACATGACCATAGAAGAGAAAAGGATTATGGCCAGGGCTAGATGTGAAACAGAAGAGGAACAGAGGGAAGAAAGGTATGGATGGAGTATGAATACATGAGATGTGTGTGGTATCAGGAGCGGTGTTGATGCGTGGAATCATCTTGTTGTATGTGAGGGGGTGGTGAATGGATTGGAATACACTGGTGGGAATGTAAGAGAGTGGCTGAAAGAGAGAGGGGAGAGTGTGACAATATTGAGGCTAATTGTGCAAGAAAAATGGATGCGGCGGGGAGGGATGACATAATAGAGTGGGTTGGTATACAGCATGTGTATTGTTATTTTTATTTATTTTTTATATTTTTTTATTTATTTGGTTTGTAATTATTATTTTTAAATTGTTGTTGAGTTTTTTGATGTAATGTAAAAGGTTACTGGCGAAGAAGTTTGTAAGAGTACAGTTAAATGTCAAAATAAAGGTGACCTACTCTACTACTACCTAGATACACTACACAACCACGAAGTTGTGAATGTATCGTCTTTCAAGTGACCCTTTACCAACTCCTCCAATTTGTGTTGCATCAGGTGATCGTACAAGTTGTCACAATACCTCCTCGAAAAGTACCAGTCCAGGAGGTTGTGAGTTACCGTCTTCCTCTGGCGATATAATCACACACACACATGACTTTGAGCAATGAGACAAATTTCATTAAGCTACTTCATATATAAATGCTCTTTCAATAACGCGAACAGATATTAAATATTAATTAAAAGTTAGTAGCGAGCAGTATTGAATATTTCTTTATAGAAAAATGTTACTGGATCTATTTCAATTAACAAGACACGTTCACACATTGTCCGTCTTGGATTTTTATGAAAAATGTACATGCTTTTGAACAGTGTATCCTTAAAAAACTTTAATTTTAGGTCACAAATCGAATGGGTATATAGTGCTTTATATACCTTGGTAATTAACTTTAGGATTGCGGTTTCAAGTTTTGCCCACGAGCAATTTTTTATTAAAAAGAAAGATCCATATGTACGTTTAACAAATAATTGTACAAAAACAAATAACACAATATAAACAGTATGCACAATAATTATAGTACATACATAATTTGGTTCATTGAGTTGTGCAAGACGCTGGATGATCGAAATTTATTTATATTTTGCGGCAATTGCTCGTTATCATCTCATCAATAGACCGTAAATCCTTTGAGTTGCTGATTGGTGGTTAGACTATTAGCATGGGCTTTTGTCTTCAGATGTCACCAAAGAAAGATGTAAAATCGCAAAATCTCTCTCGCGGCAGCAATATTTCCGGCCGTGCGTCCTGCAATTGCACATACTGGCTTCTGATCAAGCCAACCCTACATCATACGTAACTACTTAACTCATGTCTGACCGTGTTTATCCGAAAAATGCTTAGAATTCACCACTTCTACAACCTTCTCCAAAAATTTGAGTCTACCTATGATCATACTAAACTTTTCTTAAAAAGTGTTCAGTATACTTTTGCGATTTAAATACCTGATAATAAACAAAGTACATAGTACATAGTAAGATTATAAATTAAATGATATTTCATGGGGAACATTTCCATAAATGAATGTATGTAATTTGGTATAACAAATGTAAATTATTGAAATTATGAAATGTCACGTAGTTTCATCAATACTAACACCAAAACATCACAACCTGTGGCCAATTTTACTTTATAGTGTATTCTATAAATTTATGGGCCAAATATTAATTTAAAATGCATCTATAACAATGTTAAAATAAATTAAAGTAAATGGATAGACATAACGTCGTTTTATATAAGAGTGTTACAGAAAACAGACTGTCTATATCCATGGTTAAGAGTTCCCTTCGCAGAATGTATCACGTAATGGTAAAATGAGGAACTAAATTGTGAAATACAAAATTTATTCTAAAATATTTTCTAATTTACATATCATAAAATGCCCAATATTATACGGATCGATTCTTCCTTAAATATAATTGGTTCCTTCCTTAAATACACATTTACTCCTGCAGGTTGGGAAATTATTGAGATATATCGCGTAAATAACGTCTTTGCCAACAAATGACGAGTTATAGGTTTTTATTTTTTCCACATTTCCCATATTTCTAATATTATAAAACATGTACCAATTGATTCCCCGTAAAAATTTCACCAAATTGAACCAATATTATAACTCCTGGGCGGTCATCGATACGGGTAGAACCGAATACTCATGAATATTCATGCCAATGGCCGCAATAAAGGAATCTGAACTATTCTTAATATCTGTTTTTTTGGCGCAGTTGGGATTTTGTAATCATGTGCTATAGGAATTGTCAATTTTCTTCAATTTTCAACTTAACTTATTTTAATCATTCTTGTCTTAGCCGTCACCTAGACAATTGCTCAATAGCAGTACGCACGGTTAAGTAATAAGCATTAATAGTGCAGGTTTGTGTAATAATTATTGTTTATATGAACGACGATGAACGAGGGACGATGTCCCTGGATAGGTTAAACAAACAAATATTTGAAAATGTAGCAAAATATCAATCACAATCTACTCCTGAATGTATGTAACTGATCAAAAAGTATCTTAACGCCTTCAAACCTACAGGACGAGACAGGATGGAAATAAGGGGAAGATAATCACTTTTAAACGCCCAGAAGAAACAAAGCTGGAGAGGCTGGTACGGACATAGGAACGGAGAAAAATATAATCAGACAGAATAAACTGGGCCGATTCGCATAGAAGAAGATATTAACGATATATAATGAACTATTTGTACCACCCTTTAAATTCCAATGAACTAAACCAGGGAAAAGTAGGCAACATAATTCATCATTGCTTATACATAAATATCTTTTGCTATTGAGAGAAATAATAAACAGGTAGAAGAAAGTATGCCGCCATCGGGGCCAATTGCCTGATCAATACGCGGCGATAAAAGTTTTCCGAAAATAGTTCGCATGTGCTCGCGCATAAAATAGCGCCTATAATGCGCTCATTTAGGCGACGGATGAGTGAAAATTTCCCGGCCAGGAAGACCGACGCCATAGATGTGCTACGTGCCCCGCTAGAGAAAGGAAGACGCACGGTGCAAATGTGATTTGCTTGCGGATGGCTGCCAATGAGCGACAACGCCGGCTGGCCCTTGATGGCGTGTGCGGCTTTTGCAACGCAATTTTTTGCGCTTTGCTGAGCGCTTTCACTATAGCCAATAGCTGTTCTTTTTGCATTGTTTTTATCCTTGTACACTATACTAAAGAATGTATTCTCTTCTGTGTGGCTTATAATCCAAAAAAGAATTAAACCTGTATTCGTTTAGGTCGATATTTGTAGACATTTCTATAGTTTAAATTGGAAGTTATGGTGCGTGGAAAAATGTTGTCTTATGGTGGGTTTGTTTGGTTGCAGATAGTATTCGCGATCTGTACGAGCTGCTGATGCAGAAGGAGGCGCTTGAGGAGCGATTGGGTGCTCACCAGATGGTGCGCAAAGCAGGACGATCGCCATCTTTACGGCTTCGTTTCGGCAGGCGGTCGGATCCTAGCTTGCTTCCTGTAAGTAACTTTTTTTAGTAGTACTAACTTTATATTTGTATTCTGGACAAATTTATCTAATATTATGAAACACATTATTTTTTATAGTTACTCATTTCCTCAACTCATTATCTTTTCATCATTTCAATGTTGTTAACAATTCTGTCATCTATGAAAACCTGTTCAAAGGAATAAAATAGTGCCTGGCACCTTCAGTTACTAGAGTTTATTGTTAGTAAGAATTTATTGCCATTAAACTGTATCAGTGCGAAATCCTTTTGAACCATGAACCATTTTTAACAATGTTATGCAAAAATGATAACTATTACAATCTTATTTAGTGAAATTCAATTATGTACAAAATTACGTCCGCGTTCAAGATTTCCGGTGTATCCTGTGTATCCGATTATTGTTGCACTTGTTGCAACGACACGAGCGTAGCGAATGTCCCTAACAGCTGTGTGCCCAAAATCGCCGTTTCCATTCACGTATCGTTATAGTCTAGATTCAGATTCAGATTACAAATTACTCTCCCCAGTTCAATTCACCGTAAAGATTTATATTTATCACTTGTTTATATTGTTAAAAAAAGGAATAAATAACTATAAAATATTTATAAACATACATTTGAAAAAATATATATTTATTTCAATACGAAAGGATAATACTCAAATTCATTGAAATATGAACCGAAATAAATTGTTTATATTTTTCCTCTTCTGCACAGTATTTTTTGTTATTTCATATGTAACAAATCCAGTCGAAAATCATATTATGATTTGATTACAATTTATAATACAGCAGCCGTATACCGTGCCGGTGTATTTTATTTTAGCGATATATCCACAAGGAAATGACGCATTGTCTTTTATACCCGCTGAATTTATACGCACGATCGGCAAATTGCGCAGCGTCACGCGTAAACGAATAAAATGAATCAATCGCAAATCAAAATCAGGCAAGCACGAATTGAAATTGTACGCTGTATTCGAGAATATTTTATTCGCGACGTGCGACGCGACTTTCATCCTGCAAAACAGCATAATTCACCCAATTGGCAATCATAACGCTATTTTATGAATTGTTAATGTGAAAGATAAATTTAATTAGCTCCTGACACATTCGCAAATAGAAGCAATAAATGCGAAATAAAATGAAATGTGAACTTGTTGCTCCTGAAGATTTCATTCCTGTCACATGACGGTTCTATCGACAAGCAATCAGCATAATGTAGTCGATTTTCAATCGTTCCAACTGCTTTTCAACTATTTTTTTCTTGGTATAAATGTAAAATACGTTTCGAAATAGTAAAGAGGATATTGGAAATTTTACTCGGAATATGTATATTTTACAAAGGGTAATTTTGCTAAGGTGCTTTAAAATACATTTTCAGATTGATTCATTTCTAAATTATATCACGATATCTATGAATATGCAATTTTTAATCCAAATTCAGGCAGGCCAAAAATATAGATATTATCACATTAAATCATCTGAGTTAAAGTTTCCTGTCCTCCAATTATCCCGTAAAGTTTTAATTTCATTAGCAATTAGTCCTTCGGTAATTGGATTTTGTCAACGAATCATTTTCACCGTGTTAACTGGTAATAAATTCCAAAACACATTCATGGATATTTTTAAAACTTTTCTTTTTGTTCCAGTGTACTCATTTTATAATAGATCAAAAATATAATAAATTTTCATTCTCAGGCTAAACATGAAAAAAGGGATATTTGGATGCAAATAAAATAATGATTGAGTCGGTGCTGACAGGAGGCGCTCTTAGGAATTTTTGCACCCCAAAATATATTAAGGACCGCTTAAACTGAACACTACCCATCCCAGTCTCGCATTCCGTGTGCTCATTTCCTACATATCTTCCTTCATATCTCGTGTTGTGTTATTTGTGTGTGGTCGCCATGCTGTGTTAGTCAAGTCACAAAAACCCTTTAAGTAGGGCCCCGTAAACCTACTACTCGCGAAGTAATAGTTATGAAGTGAGAGCGCAATCACTGATTGTGAGCTAACAGAAATTAAGAAACTAAAAATCCGATTTCACTTTTTTGTGTGTATTGTATGATTAGTCACATTAATTACTGATGTATCTAATTTTGAAAATAATGAGTTTTTAACCAAAACGTCAAAAACCTTGTTCTTTTTCTATTAAAGAAAATCGATAAATAGATTTATGGGATGCCTACGTTTGGTAATGTGTCTAAGCGATGTTGTCTCATCAGTGTACTTATACTCTTTTTCTACTCCTGTTCTATGATCACATTTCAGTATCGTTTTGATTGAGAATTTATTATTTTCGCACTCGCCTTCGGCTGGGTACCATCCCATGTTCGTTTTACAATATAATATTCGGTGGCTTTAGTTATAATTAATATATTTCTTTTAATCTTGTTTTAACTTTGTAAGTATATTAAAATTAACATTCCCCTTAATTCCAAGGCAGTAGCTTACAATAATACTTTTAAAATCTCCTTTAATTGTGATATAGGTAAATAGATTTTTATCAGCACGAAATCATTTTTCTATAAAACCATTATAAAAAATCCGCGTGTAAACCTGAATTTTTTTAATGAATTTTCTAATTTCTTTCCACAGGCTGGCCCATTTATGTACCAAGCGGCAGCAGGAGCGCAAGAAGCCGACCGAGCGGTTGGAGAAAACTAGATTTTCCATCCACCTTATGCGCGCCCAAACACCTCCCTCCCAAGAAAACCACCACACTTTTTCTCTCTCTATCTCTCACCGACGGATGCCCCCCATGCAGAAACACAAATCCCCCGCCACCTCATTACTCCCCAACCCACCTCCCATTTCGCGAATATAAATGTAAATGCAAAGCAAACAAAAATCACTTTTAAGAAATTGTCGAGTGTATTATAATAAAAAAAGACATTTATTTCAATATCAACTGCAATCCCTCCGGAAACAAAAACGCTGAGCGTCCGATTAAGACAAATATTCGAAAATTGAAATTCCTTCTGTCGCCAAAATGTCGATAATATCCAATATTTGCTTGCTAACCTCATTGGGAAATGTGCAACTTCCTCCCTACCTCAAATCGCTACTCTGCATTCCTTTCCTAATTGCTAGTAATCTGATATGCTGAGACTGAACATAAGCGATTATTTTTCGACGAAGCGAGTTGGTTGCAAGGCGCAGGCAGGTGTATCGCGAAATTTGATGACAATTATCGCGAATTGCTTGCCGCACATTTTTTGGGCATTTTGCGTATGCATGTGTGTGGGGCCGAGGCGTGACTTAACGGCATGATGTACAATGTTGATGATCTCTACCAAGGCATTCAATTACTACGTATTTTAACCCTTCCAACCTCAAAAGAAGAAGAAGAAGAAAATAAACTATTAGACGGCGCACGCAGTGATGCTGATTAGCCACACCGCCCTCACGTTCTTGTAACCCTAACCGCAGATAAATATTTATTGTCCTGTGACATTGCATACAATGCACATGCATACAGTCATGCAGTAATTAGCTGCGTGCGTATGGCGGTGTGCTTTTTGAGAAGTCGCATGCGTAATTATTAATTAGTTAATGGATTACTTACTTACTATTATACATTCGAGGAATTATTGTCAAAGGCAAAATGATTACAAATCTACAGCTGTCAAAAGAATTGTCAACGTATATTTATCGAGTATATTGTAAAATTAAACTACATATGTATTATTAATGTAGATGCCAGATGAAATAAATATAATTTGTGTGCAAATTACACTGTTATTTATTATTGTACCACGAAATTGTTTGCGATACGAAGTGTTCGTGCAACAGCACTATATGTTTAAACGAGCACAAATTCAATTAATTTATTCTCTCATTCGAAATTTTGCAGTCCTATCGGTTAATTTATACAAAATCATTTGTAGGATTGCAACTGTATCTGTTTATTACAGTGATGATGTTTTATTGCAGGGAAATATTTTTAAATGTTTGTCAAATAAAATACTTCGAAGTATTCTTTGAAGTGATAAACCGTTTCGTCACGTAACGTTAATAGAAGTAACGGCACCGGTGCACAGTGCTTTGTGGGAATTATAATTTGCCATAAACCCGTTCAGCCGTTTTTAAAATGTATTTTAAGTATATTAAATATTACGCTATCAACATGGAACAAGTCTATATCAATCTGATATGAATATTATCCCAATCCGTTCATAATAAGTCAGTTATTTATAACGTTTTGAAAAACAAATTTACGAAAACTTCGTTTTCAACTTCAATGTTGGTTTCCCACCCTTATCTAATCTCAGGAGTGGTTGTCATATATATCAAATTGTTCTTTATTTCATGTACTTTCTTACGGAATCAACATTTTTCTAATTAGTTTTATGTGAATTTCGATTTATAATTAAATACAAGCAAAGTACAGGTAATGCCATGCACGGAAATGACTTCGGTGCAAATTTATGTTACTAAATATTTTTATTTTTCAAAGAAATTGTCTAGAAATATCAATTTCTGCTTCAATGTTGCAATTAAGCTATACCATCATGTTGGGATAATAAAATAAATTATTGTGTTGGAGAATCCTGCCAAGAATTGCAAGAGAGAATGAAATGTTTAAATTTAATTTCTGGTGACCTTCTTTCATTATAAAACATTCTTTTTATCGCCTTCGGATTGATTTTATTTTGAAATATTTTTATCAGTCAAATATTTTAAAAATAATCATCTGATGAGTAGTTCTTATGATAAGATTAAATTATCAAGTGCGCCTTATCCTGCCATTTAAATATTTTGTGGAATTATGAAGCATTTTACTCTTGACGATTATTCTTGACAAGTTATCTTGTTAAATCATTACCGAGCAAACAAATTCAATATCTTTCATTTGAACTATCAGTCAGATATTTAAGTGACGTGTTGGCATATTTTAATAAAATATTATGAGCTGAAGAAATTGTAAATCTGCTGAACAATATTATTAAGTATAGACAAGTTACTTGTCTATACTTGATAAATTAATGGGCTTGATTAATATCTCATTTAGCTTGGCCAATAGCTCACTAGACATGTCACCTAGATTAAACCGTATATAATAAAAATTACACTTACTACTTGATAAACATCATAAACATCTTTTCTGGTTGCTGGGAGGACATAGTTGGTCAAATTAAACTGATACTTTGCCTGGCTGGTACTTTGGTACTTGACACGAGCTAGAAAAGAAATCTTTACAAACATTCGCGGGGTTACCAGAAAATATAAATTAACATAAGAAAATATAACTTTAAATTTTTTGCTCAAAACCGATGGACTTTAGGAAATTGTTGTTTGTATTATCGAGAAATTAAAGCAAAGTCCCGCAAAGAGAGACCCACCCAGGTCTGATAAAGTTCCAAAAAGTTCCCATGCCGAAAATAAGTACTTTCTGAGAACATGATTATAGAGGAGTACAATTCTTGGAAAAATAGTCAAAATACTACAAACCAGAACCTCTGACCACATTGTTCAAATATATTTATTAGTACACTGAATCCCACATCATACGGAAAGTTTCTGGACCAATTATTTTTGCCGTTATTGACAGGTTTCCAAGTAATACACAGAAACAGGGGGGGGGGGTCAAATAGCTTCAGAAGGTGGGAGGTAAAGCAGTTTTAGGCAGAACTCCGTAAATTAAAGGTTCCGCATACGGAAGGTTTCACTATTTTTTGATTACCATGACGTATTCTTATCACGTGCTTGTGGATGAGGTTCAAGTTTTCGAAAGTCTTTATTACATACACACACTCACACACTTTTCAAGCTTAATTTTTCAATAAATAACATATCTTTTATAATAAATGCCGTTTTAAATAAATGTGATAACATTTTTACTAAAATTCTGAATTTCCTTGTATATTTAGTACATCTCACACCATCTATGAGACAAGTATTGAAGTTTCACCAAATTGTTGCCGGTGATTCCCCTCCGCAGTAACGGCGCTTTCTACTTCTTCATTTCATCCCACTTTCTCTGCACATCTGTTTGTTCGGTTCATGTTATTGGTGAGTAGGTGTCTTGTCCTCCACTCTCGCCCATGTATTCGCCTCCGAATCAGCGTCTCGCGCGGATTAGTGTCGTGGCATCTGCGAAAACAAGCTTGTCACGTTCGTGATGCCGGCGTTTACCATGCACGCCGATGCATGTTTATAGCAAATTGACACAAATTCACTTAAAAATCGCAGAACTTAACGTTTGGAGAGAAAATACGACGAATTTCGGGTTGCGATTAGTTCAATTTGTTCATGTTTCCTGTTTTCCTACATTGTTTTTAAAGTGTAATCGTTTACACCTAAACGTAATACAATAATTCAAGATGAAGGTGCATCATTTACTGTTCTTATTTACCGTAAGTACAATTGACGTTGTTCTCGATGGGATAAATATTACGATTGTATTATTAGATATGCGTACAACTCGCACATCCAATCATAGCCAAGCATGACAAATCCCCAGTCATTGATAATATTAGTGATCTCAAGGATTTTAAGAAGTTGATAAGGACCAAGAATAATGTTCTCATATTGTACACAAGTTCTACAAAGCAAAGTGCAGATATTATTAAAGTTTTTAAGGAGACTGCTGTTGCTATTAAAGGTTTAGGAACAATGGTTTTAGTCGATTGCTCCAGGTAAGTTTTCTTTTTATCTTTTTTTACGAGGTGTTTTTCTCAAGGTGTTGAATACGAAATTTAATTTTTCTTTGGAATGTGTAATTCTTTGGAGAAAAAAAACGTGTCACTTTAAAGATAGCAATGCGATAAGTATTTGAAAGAAAGAAATTATACGTAAGAGATGTTTACATTCCCGAACGCAATGTAGCAGGTAACACAACATACATGACATGCGGAGATTGCAGGTTCAAGTCATGTCGGGGGCATCCATTATTTTCTCTTTTTAATTATTGCAATTCATGATTAACATCTTAAAAATTGCTTACTAATGAGTATTTGCTCATATTGATATGCACATGTCAAACCACATGACAATATGATGGTAGTAATGCGTTCGAGAATGAAAATATCTCTTAACAAAGGTTCGCAGCCCAATCCCGATCATATTATATTTGTTTGCGTTTTTATATGTGTATACAATTTAGAGGGTACATCGCAAACTGACGGAGCGACAGAATGATGGAACTGAAATGAACTTCAAATTTTGTTTTGGAATAATGTCTAATATACAAATCAAAGAATTCATTCATATAATGATTGATTCTCTATTTATTTATTTGGATTTGTTTGGAACAAATCGGCCCGACATATTAAACGCTATGGCCCCTTAAGAAATTGGCACGCATATACACTCCCTAATTAATAATTACCCCGAATATATGAGGTCAGCGTGGAAAATACTGAATTTTGATACTTCAGGTATTCAAATGACTGATCTTATAGGAATAAAGGAAATAGAATCTCAAGAACTAGTTCATTTTCACTAAACTCGATGATTTTGCACTATAGATTCCTCAATCAATTATAAGAATTATATGGCTTCCGCATTAACAATAATTTCTTCTTCTTCTTTTGTAGGCACTTGCCTGTTTATCTTCGGTTCTAATCTTCTTCTGATATTGAGGCCCAACTGTTTTTCATGTATGAAGGAGTTGGAGTAAAAATAGCTAGTAGGGGTCTTCCTCTCTTTGTTCCCCCTACTAGCTATTTTTACTCCAGCTCCTTCTTATTATTGCTCGCAATATTCTCATCTCTATGCTATTTAGCATCTGTTTGGTTCTCAATAATTTCAAAACAAAATTTGAATTTTACATTTTAATTCCATCCTTCTGTTGTCCGGTCGTAACTCTTTGATGGGTTTTCTTAATGTTAAAACAAATTTTATAAAATGATTCACAATTTTCCAGTCAGGATTTTAATTTGCAAAATTAAATTTTGTTTAAATGTTTTCTTTCGTCATCGGGGAAGTATATTATAAATATTTCTAGTGATGCAAAGAAAATGTGTAAGAAACTCAAAGTGAGTCCAGAACCATACGTTCTGAAACATTACAAGGATGGCGATTTTCACAAAGATTATGATCGAAAAGAGTCGGTGAGTTCCATGGTGAATTTCATGAGAGATCCAAGCGGAGACATTCCCTGGGAGGAGGATCAAAACGCTTCGCACGTTCATCACATATCAGATGCAAATGTAAGTTGAAAGTCATTTTTGAACGTTCCGAACAAAAAAATGCAAGTAGTCTGTGACATTCATACGACATAATATTGTATTGGCATCAGAAAGCTTGTCGTGCACGTAGAATTTCCTCGAAATATCGCCCTTTCTTTAAGTCCCATTGTATATTAACTTTCGAAGTTGGTGGTAGTTACATATGCAATTCACAGCAAATGTAAATTTCCATAAAATTTCCAATGATAAATATCAAGTTATTTTTTGCGACCTCGCGTTCCGGATTCCTGTGGAATTTATTTACCCGAATTGATCGCGAATACAAGAAACAGACAAAATGCTCTGGGTGAGAAGTGGAGAATGGTATTTTGATTAATATGGTCAATGTTGTATTTGCAAATTTTAGTCGCTTGCTAAATTCATCCGAAGGGAGTCAAAACCCATTATGATCATGTTCTACGCGCCATGGTGTGGTTTTTGTAAGACACTCAAGCCTGAGTATGCTGGTGCTGCCGATGAAATGCAAGGCATTGCAATACTGGCAGCAATTGATGTTAACCGTCCTGAAAATTCTGTCGTTCGATCACAGTATAATATTACTGGATTCCCAACATTGTTATATTACGAGTAAGTTAATAATTGTTCTCTTAACCCATAAATATCTATTTTGTTGTGTAACCTAGACATTTTAACAAATCGTAACCAAATACAAATTTCTCAAATGTTATGAATCAACTGATCTGAGCTGATCAAGTTTCAAATACTTTCTAGGCAAGGAACGTTAAAATATACATACGAAGGCGATAATACCAAAGCAGCAATCGTGAAATTCATGAACGATCCACAGCCTACGATCAAAATCAAAGAACCGGAATGGTCGGACACAGACAGTGAGGTGGTGCATCTAACATCTACCAGTTTCGAGCCGGTTCTAAAGGAAGAAGCATCCGTTTTAGTTATGTTTTACGCGCCCTGGTGTGGGCATTGCAAGCGGATGAAACCCGAATATGAAGCAGCAGCGGCTCAACTTAAAAGGGACGGCGTAAGTGAATGTATTCTTTTAAAGGATTTACTAAAAGGCTACAATTGATGTTGGTTTAGATCCCTGGAATGTTAGCGGCTCTCGATGCAACCAAGGAGCAATCTGTCGCAACTCAATACAACGTTAAGGGCTATCCGACTTTAAAATATTTCAGTTATGGCGAGGAGAAATTCGATGTAAACGTGCGCGATGCGCCCAAATTAGTTTCGTTTATGCAGGATCCTGCTGTGCCCCCAACGCCTCCACCACCTGAGATACCATGGTCTGAACAGCCTGGCAACATCGTTCACTTAGACGAAGAAAATTTTAAAGGATTCCTCAAGAGGAAGAAGCATGTTTTGGTTATATTTTACACACCATGTAAGTTATTATTAAGCAATTTTTCTTTAACTGTAAGTAATGTTAGGTTCAATAGTACCGATACTAGGTCACATAGGTTTTTTTGAAATTTTTGATACCAATATGTACCACCATATGTTAGAAATGTTAAAAAATACCTTTGGCTCGTTTTAGGGTGTGGACATTGTAAAAAAACAAAACCAGAGTTCTCCCAAGCAGCTGAGCACTACCGTGATGACCCCAAAGTGGAGTTTGCCGCCGTGGATTGCACTACTTATCCCGGCCTGTGCCAATCCAACGACGTGAAGGGATACCCAACGATCAAATACTTCAGCTACTACTCAAAGAAGATCATCCAGTATCGAGGGGGACGTACGACGGAGGAGTTTGTCAAGTTTATGGCGGATCCGGATGCGTTTACGCCAACGCCGACCAACATACCCGCCAGCTCGACGTTCACGGACACATCTAAGAATGTACTGCATTTGACCGATAACACCTTCCAAAAGACGATTAGCGATAATGAGCCGGTGTTGGTGATGTTTTACGCGCCATGGTGTGGCCACTGTAAACGCCTCAAACCTGATTATACAAAGGCGGCCGAAGAATTGCATGTGGAGGGAGTTTCCTGTAAGATGGCAATGGTAGACTGCACGCAGAATCCGGTTCTCGCAGAGACTTATGATATCAATGGGTATCCAACGATTAAATTGTTTAAGAATGGCAAGTTTGTCGAGGATTATCGAGGTGCCAGGACAACGCAGGATCTGAAGAGCTTTGTTAAGCGAAGACTGATGGGAACGCGATCAGATTTGTAAGGAGGATTATTTGAATGTAAAATTTGTAATTGAAGTGATTTGTCTAATATACAAAATTTATGGCTATTTTTGTGATATCCGTTGCGATCACTATGCATATGCGTTAGTTCCTATGTTATGCTGGTTTAAACAATCTCACCATAGCAACATTTTACAACTTGAAATGAAACGAGACATTTTCTGCAATGATCTTCATTTGTTCCATTTACAATTGACTGTTTGGAGCGATTTAAATCGTGCATAATTTATCGGATCGGGGTTGAAAATAAATTTTATTTGAATCTGTCAAAGCTATCTAGAGACTAGAATTTTAGGACATATCGCCTCGTTTAACATCCTCTCTCTCTCTGTTGGCTAATCATCAGTAGATTGTTCTTCCTATTTCTACTTTTCTGATGACACTCCAGTGCCAGATAGTATTGGGGCTAGCCTATATCCTTGTTTCAGCCTCTGTTCTCATGCGAAGCAGTTGGTCAATATTCCCGCGTTTGTGCTGTGTTGTCTATCTTCGTCTGCTTTACAAGATTTACCAGTTTCCCTGGTATATTTAATTCATTTAATGTCGTTTATAGTTTCGACCTTTCAACAAAGCCTGTAGTCTATGTTGTACACATCAATGTTGTATTCCCAGGCTTTGAGGAGGATGTCTTTCATACAAAACAAGTTGATCTATTGTAGATCTGTTTTGTCTAAATCCTGCTTGTTGACTTATTATAGTCGCTACCTAAGAGTGATATTCCACTTGGCATGTGTGCATACACTTGATTATAATTTTTCTGCTGCTTTCATTACCTCTCCGTGTAATTCATTTACGGCATGGCCTCTTTTTGTTTGTGCCATCACTTCTTCAAAAGCAGGTTCTGATGTGTCGTCATGTTCCTCTTCCTTGACACCGGTGAGTTCAGGACTATCCGATAGGTATGTTCTGTAATATCAATGCTTCCATCTTTTTCAGGATTAGCAGGTTTTTGAAATAGTTCTTCCAGGTTTCTTTTTGCCCACTTATCATATCCCCCTTTTAACATTCGTTTAAAATTCTCCTGACTGCAATCACCTGTGATATTTTTGCTTGCGAACAAAAATATTTGAAGATCGTGCATGTTCAACAAGAAAGAAAAATGAACGGCAGTGTTTTGTATTGAAACTCTAATCATTGCTCTTACCTTTTCAAGTATTTGTATGCACTTGTTTCGTTTACCTGATATTTCAAGGAACAAGTAAAAAGATGTAATAATTGAATTGCATTAAGTGGTTTCGACACTGCAAGGTATTTTACTGTTTAGTTGCACGTCTATGCTAATTAAAATATCTCAGTTTTATAGTAAAAAGGCGATAATAAAGAGAAGATAATTTTGTTTTACACTTTTTGGTTCTATAACCGCCATTGTCTCAAAGTAATTTACCCCCTACTCCTGTAAAACATATTGCTAACGCACAATACTTTCATATATTCCATATGAAATGGTAGAAGATGTGTCGAGGAAATATTTAAAATCTCATATTGGACCGTGGCCAAAAAAGTTTTAGAGACGGAGTTCTATGATATTAATCTTCGAAGAATAAAAACATAACCTTATAACCGTACATGATCTGTTTAACCGTAACATATGTAATCTGTGGTAACATAGATCATAAAATCTGAGAAAAGCACGTATTTATTTTTGTTTGTGAGCACCAAGTTTGTATAAAATGTGGAATATTTGTCGAACGTGTATGTCTGAAGAGGAAAAAATGATATCAATCTTCAACCAGGGCAAATCACCATCAATAAATGCTATGATCATGGAAATTGCCTCCATAGAGGTAAAGTACTTACAATAATTTATTGCAAACATGTATTGTTTCTGAATGTAATTGTTGATTTTAGTTGTTACCAAATGATACATCATCACTTCAAATATGCGTCACTTGTTTAAAAACTTTAGAGATTACTTATAATTTCAAGGAACAAGTAATAAGATGTAATGAGGCATTGCAAAAGCAAGCACCACCTTCCAAATTGCTCACTCCTCATGAAGGTATTTCATATTTATGTAATTCTTACCTGCTATACTAATGAAATTGAAATCAATATATCTGTTTTATAGTGAAGAAAGAAAAGAATGGAGAAAGTGAAGAGGATGACAATTTGTGTTATGAACAGAATGGTTATAAAAGTGTTAAATATTCTTCACCTGAGTTGTTGATATCCACAGGCAATGATACTTGCGACCTTTCCTCGGAAACAGATATAACATCTTTAAATATCGCTGTGCCATTAACTAATCAGGCACTTAATGATATTGCTGAAGGATCATCTGATGTCATAAAACACGTTACACATTTGGAAGTATATATTAAATCTGAAGAAGTAGAAGTAGAGGACCATGGTGTACAATTTGAAGATAATTGCGAAACAAATCAACAACAAATTATGATCACAGAAGAGTCAGATGATGATAAATTACGTTCAGAAAATGATTTACCTTTAACTTGGCATAATGGAAGTAGTGGTAGTTATAGCAAATCTCAAAATATTCAACAAAATTCGAGTGAGGATCATAACTTGTGTAGTCACAATGAAGTAGATACTAATAAAATGGCTAGAATATCTTCCAACGGGTAAGTTTATTTATTTGAAACATGTAATTTTGATCTATCAACCTACGCTGATGGTAATGCTGCATGATTATGTTGTTTTCAAATAAATGCTTTGCATCGATTCTTGATCAAATATAGTTTGTTTTGATATGCACATTCACGCGTAAAGGCGGGCAATTATTGAGAAATATATCGCATAAAAACATCTTCTCTAACAAAGCCCGAAGTTTAGGTTTTTCACTTTTTTCACATTTCCAATCTATTCAGCGCAAAAAATTCTTCAAAATCCTGGGCGAGTGTTTCATTTTATTCACATTTCCCTTATTTCTAAGTAGAAATCATACATCAATCGATTCAACGTGAAAATTGATTTACTCTTGGGACAGTTTTTCATTTGATTACTTACAATTGGAGCCGATTTTAAAACTCACAAAAGTTGAGTTTATTAACGGCGATATTTTCGGTGTCAGAAAAATGGCTTGAAATGACTTCTCCTAAAGATCGCACTTTTATTTATGTTTGTCACATTTCTATGTATACAAAACATACAATAAACGGTTCAGAATTAAATTTGCCACTAACTATCGAAACAGTTATTCCTATTAATTGCCTAGAAGAAATGCTATATATTTTGAAGTTTAATCCATTTGTAAAGACATATCCAGATGTATTTGGAAGCACAAATATACATGCCGGCCCATTATTCACAATCAAGGCACATTATTATTTTAAATAGTTTTACAGGCAATTAGTTCTGAATTTTACATCACAACTTGTCTCCTTTTATAGATTAAAGAGACTAAGAGAAGAAGATTGTCCTTCCAGTGGCAAATCATTCAAGTGCTCGCATTGCAATGAACTGTTCAACGAAAAGAGCACATTTACATCGCATGTTTATAAGCACTCACAAGGCCATAAATGCGAGATTTGCGAAAAAACCTTTCCCTGGACCAGCCATTTGAAGAGGCATATGAAAATGCACACCGATGAGAAACGATATAGGTGTTATATTTGCAACGCGCACTTTAAGTGGGAATGTGCTTTGAATCGACATATTGACATGCATACAGGCACTTCCAAACTCCATAAATGTGAGGTTTGTGGAACAACATTTTCCAGAGCGAGCAATTTAAAGATACATATGAGAAAGCATACTCTCGAAAAACCCTACAAATGTCTACAATGTAATGCGAGGTTTATGCGCACTGATCGGTTGAATGAACATGTTCGCATACATACAGGCGAAACTACACCTAAGCCTCATAAATGTGAGATTTGCGAAAAATGTTTTACGAAGCCCAGTATATTAAAAAAACACATGAGCAAGCATTCAAGCGAGTCGCTCTAATGCCACTTTTGCAACGCGTCAGTTAAGTGTGATGTTACACCATAAACATAATTATTATTAAATGTTTGGGCAAAATCGCCCAATTATTTGAACTCTATGTAAAATTGTACTCTATTATATTTCAGTAGATACAACCACCATACCTATGGCAGCAGGCAAAAACCAGAATAAAATGTCTAACCATAAAACGTTACGTTTTCGAACTTACTACATACAATGAACAAAAGAAACAAACCGGGCGGTTTTCAGGGCAAATAAGTCAAAAATCTGTACAGATATTTTCATTGATAATCAGTAATAATGTTACCATTTTGTGGCCCTTAGTATTTTGATAGTTCTAGAATTATTTGGGACAATAATGTTTAATTAAGAACAAGATATATTCTACTGTTTGCAAGTTTCCCAAATGTTCAAGTTTTTGCAAAAATCATTTCTGCAGATTGACGGGTCCAATCATCGTTGTAACTGCAACTTATTAAAAAGGGGACGAACTTCCTGAAGATTCCAGGCTGACAACTACCCGTTGTCTATGTTGCCTCGTAAGGAAAGGTGTAAGGATGAAGCCCATTCGGCGATCGAATAATAATCCGAAAGAAATGGATAAAAATTGGCAAAATAGAGACTATTCATTTCTAAAGAAGAAAAGCACGTTCCTCCGTTTTAACGTTTATATGATACGTTACTTACTTGATTCCTATACCCCTGGAATATGGACACACATTCCAATGCATTCCTTTGTTTCGCACAGTAGACGTAGTTGAATGGTCGAAGGCACATAAGTAGTCGATAGAGTGGAGTGGTGGTTGAGTCCTAGGAGGTCGTTCTTTAATGTTGCAACAAACAGGGGTAAATTCCGAAGAGAGTCAACCTTTACGTAATGTGCAGTAACCTTTTTTTGCAGTAACGTGCTCAATCTTGTCTGCAATATTTTCTCCATACCTTATAGATTGTAAAATAATTTCTTATTTTATCGTCGTTAAACATATGGCTTACCAAGTAGTCAAACATTCTTCAGGTAATGGACATTCATGACCTTCATTATCTTTTTCACCACAGATAAAGATATACTGGGGAAAGAACAAAGAATTCGAATCAATTATAAAAATAGAAAGGAAAATCGTTTTGAGGCTGGTTAGCGCAGTACTGGGCAAAGGGAATGTTGTGAAACAGCTAGGTTTCGGCCAATTTCGCCGTACTTTCAGTCGAGATTGGGAATAAAGCACCCGAGGGAATATGTGAATGTGAGAGAGATAGGGCGGGAATCGTCTCCAGATGGTGTGAGGGAGGAGGATGGGAGTGTGTCCTGCAGTTAGTTTTAAGATCCTTTTTGAATACAAGTTAGTTACTTTCGAGTGGGTAGGTGTGATTCCGAACTTTTGCATTTTTTTGGACGAGCCGAAGAATCAAACTTTGTTTATGTCTGGATATCTGAGTCTTTTGGTTCGCATCAACTACATTGTATATTAACTTGTGAATTGTTTTAAATTTTATAAGGAGATATTGAACTCATTGACGTCATGTAGAATATGCATAGTTTATTAATTTATCTTTGTTTCTATAGATAATTGATTACTCCTGTCATAATATAGAAAAAGTATATGACGTATCATTAATTATGTTTATTATTCGAGTAGGGATATCAATTTTAATGAAACTATTGATATTTAATTTGAAATGTCAGGTGTTTGGCAACAAACATCTTTGTCTGATTGGCAGTTGCTGAATTCAGGCCTGAAACATAACAAATTTATTACATAAGTTTCTACAGCTAAAAAGTCTGAAATGGTATATAATTACTTTCTATCCTTGCATTTGTAATAGGGAGTACAATAATGAACATCTCCAGCAGTTGTTATACATTTTTGTTTGTTAGGATCAGTAGCACCAGTATGTTGATTATCTTTAGGAGATTCACAACAAACATCTTGATCATGATCACATCCTTCAAAACTTGGCCTGAAATTGTATTAATTACAAAACATTTTGAGCGTAATGAGATTTAGGTTTACTTAGGATCATTGCAATTATAATAACGAGTACAACTGCATTTTGGTTTGCTCGGCGTTGGTAATTCACAACAAACGTCTAGATATGAATTACATCCTTCATAACTTGGGCTATAAATAATTAATTACACTGGGTACAGTAAAATTACTCCTTGGACAACATTTCGGAATTGTCAATGAAACTGTCGTGCTGAACACAAAGATGACATAGAAATACCAATTGACTGGCCTAGTTTCAGAGATATTTACAATTTTGAGAGATTTACCAACAAGTTGCTAAATCGTACCAATTATCACTAGAAAAGATAGGTACGCGTAAAGACTGGGTATGTGCGTAAACAGGACTGCTGTTTCCTATAATGAGATATAGTAACTTATATCACAAATATCTCAAAAACTAGAATCTATCAACTTTCTTCAATATAATATTCAAGTTCCGCTCGTCAATTTCAAACATGATTTCATCCAAGAAGTAAAAAATTGAAAATTTGCTGACTATTGTTATTTTTCAATAAATAAGAAAGAAATCTTACTTGGTAGAAGTGCACTGATAATAAGGCATACATGTACGTGTTCCACTACATGATTTTTTGTTTGGTACCTTTCCTTTGGAATTTCCACCATTTTCAATTTTGCAACAAACATCTATATCCTTTTCACAAACACCATTTTCGTCTCTAAAAGTGAATTTGAAACTCCACACAGCATTCATTTCTTTTGGCTTACCTTATTTCAGATTCCTTTCTGAAATATAAATGTTAGCTTACTTTTCTGAAAATAATAAAATAAATACTTACCCATTATTCTCACATTTAAAGTACGGCATGCAAGTGTGCAGTCCTTCATCAAAACCTACTCCACACTTAAATTTTGCTGAATTTGTTCCAGTTGCGCATAGCACAAAAATGAAAAATGCACAAAATGTGGTTACGATAAACGTCTTCATAATGTCGAGATTAAGGCACGAATGATGGTGAGAATGTTGCTATACTTGATTGGATATGCGTTTTTGTTATTAGCTACAGGTCAGACATGTTTTTACAGTGAATTGCTAATTGAAAAGGTGATTGCCAATGTCATAAATTATATAAGATCACAGATCTACCTTGACAAATTCATTGTAAATAAACTGCTTATTGTCTACAAATGTAATTGGTTTGTAATTGATAATCATCGTTTATATATGTTAATTATCTTTAGGAAATGCCAGTACGTAGTAATTACTTTTAGTTTTACGTTATTTACTTCCAAGTAATATGGAGTTTTATTTCAATATAATGTTATTGTAAATATTAAAATGTCATCAAAAATATTATATATTCTTGTAAAACGAAACTGGAATATTCGGCATTTTGTAAATTATATTTCATGGGTTTATACCTCGACTGGAATCCGGAATTTTTGATGAATATACAAACAATTAGTGTAATTACGTCTAACCATAAAACACCATAACATTATTATGAATTAAATTAATCTGGGAAAACTAATTACTTTTCATATATGCATTTATAATGAAACAATCCATTATGAAGATCCTTATCAGATGAGAGTCAAGTTGTGTTGTTTAAAACAATTGTTGGATCCGGGATTAATGTCTCACGTATGTAATTTTTACAGTAGATGATAAATGATGCGACACCAAACGAATGCACACTGTGTTTCTAGTATGTGATTTTATAGCCCATTTAGAATTCGAATTTATAAACATCTTGAGTTGTCGGTATTTTTATGAGATCGGAAAACGAAGAAGAGTTTTAGCAAAGATTAGACTCAGTCCCTTGTTGTCTCCCCAAGGAGACAACAAGGGACTGAGTCCAAACTTGACTAAACATAATAAACTAATTTTGGAATGCATCGCGGGCTATTCATTCGGCGGGCCACATATTACATTGCTGTACTTATTCCTTCAAAATATGTATGCAGACTTTGTTAATATTTGATTTTAACATTTTCTTACTTTGGCTATGGCCAACGTCTTTTTTTTTCTTGTTAAGAAGATACAATACATCAGTTTATTTATTAAAGTTTTCTCTTGCATAAACTTATTTAGTGTAATATGATTTTTCATCAACACCTATTTTCGTCAATTCATCATCAATCCAGTGACGAAATTTAGCAACTTTGGTGTAAACAATCGGAATTCCATCATTTCCATTATCGACAGTCCAAGAAACAAGTCCAATCAAATGATATCGTGTTGGATTATTAGGATCTGGACATACCAGAGGACCACCACCATCACCCTATAATTAAATATTAGACAATTTTGTATTTTTTTCATGTTTTACTAAACCTACAAAGGCTGGCTTGTAATTTGTGCCACCCCTGGCACAAATAAAGCTTTCATGAAGTTCAAATTTAGGTCCCACCATTGTAGTACGAATACGTTTCTCACATTCCTCCTTAGAAATGGTTGATAACTTTGTTCTTTTTAATATTGCATATTTCTTTAGGTTACCATCAATATCAACTGGAAAAATAATGATAAAACACAAATGCCTACAAAATGAAGCTAATTTTAATACATACCTACTCCCCAACCACTATCAAAACACTTGTTAGTTTCTTGATTTACTAAATTTTGAGGCGGAAGACATATGGTACCAATATGTTCATCGATGCCCATAGGAGAATTTAAAACAAGCAAGGCAATGCCATTAAATGCTTTTGCTGAATTAAAATCAGGATGAATAATAACTCTTGCAATATCTCTCTCTTGATATGGCAACATCTCTTTAGTTGAGTCAGTATTCCATTCACCAGCTCGTATTGTCAAATTTGATAAATTTGGTATGTTATCAGTACTAACGCAATATGCATTAGTAATCACAATATTGGGAGTAATTAAAGCTCCTGCACATAATTGATATATCTTGCCATTGGAGTATGCCATTCGGATTTGTACTATCCATGGGAATTCCCCAAAATTTGCTTCATTTCCCATATTGGTGAAAAGTAGTGGGTCAACACCATTTTCATTTCGGATACCACATTTGGGCGCTTTAGATATACGAAATTTGGGATTCTCAAATGAGTCACACAATGATATTGCTAGTGTAAGAAGGACTGACGTGGTAAACCCCTGCATGGTACAACAAATGAGCTGGAATGGAATAATTTACAAATATATACTGTGGATAATAACGAATATTGAGAAAAAATAGACTAGCGCTTTTATAACATACAAGTACGTGCAGGAAATGATTACATTTGTTGTAATGTTGTTTTGAAAATTTCAAAGCATTTATACAATGAAAATAATTTTGCATTTTCGTCAACATTAAATCTAGTATATGATTATTTCATTTTGTATATATATCCTAGCGGGATTTTACATAATTAGAATGAAAGATATATTGTAACTCATTAATCAAACCGAAACATATGGTCCATAAATGTTTATTCAAAAAATAAGAACATAAATTGCTTATGACATACAAAGTTATGGTATTTAATAACGGCTACCTTCATGGTGCAACTTCTCCAATTCCTCATCAATCCATTTATGGTATTTAGCAACGTTGGTGTAGACATCAGGATAACCATCCTGGACACAGCTAGTACCAAAAGAGACAAGTCCTATCAAAAAGTATCTACCGAAATGGTGACATACTAACGGACCACTTGCATCTCCCTAAAAACAAAACATAAATAATTGTGCATTAGGTACATGAAATACTACTAACAAAACATGGTTTTGAAGGATCATTAACCTTAGCACAAAGAAAACTATCGGTAACCTTCAAGATACTTCCTAGATTTGCGGTACTAAGAACTTTAACACAGTTTTAAGTTTCTTTAAAGTAGTGGTAGTTATATTCTGATTATCAACTAATTTTGAAATAGAGGAATAAAGAGATGAAACAAATCATATTTGTAACGTTAATTAGATTTGTAACATACTCTGTCCCCAACCAGTTGTAATACAATGCTTCCTGTTAGATTTTAAACTTTTATGTGGGAGGCAAACTGTACATTACGTCTCATTCTCACAATTAGAGACTTCTTTAAAATGACCAAAGCAATTCCGTTGGAAACAGTTGTAACATTGAAATCAGGGTGAACAATAACCTTCTCCACTGCTCTATCTTGCATTCGGTACTGTTCTTTAGACGGGTAGTCCGGGGCTGTTTTCTTCGGGTGTAGTAACACTCTATATACTCTGTACGGTGGCGACCGTATCTAACCAAGGTAAAGCAAAACCACACCGCGTACTATTTTCCGGTCCAGTACAAATTATCAACGTAGAAATATCATCATTATTCATACAATATGCTTGAGTTACGATAACATTTCGTGTTATTACAGACCCTCAGATGTTTGTAGTGACGTTCCGGATGTTCTGGGGGATTTGAACCATTCATGGGAATTCCCCATATCGTGCCTCATCGAAAAACGAAATTATTTAAATGGTATTTCAGTTAATTAAGCGAAATAAAATGTAAAACACAGGTCTGTCAACAATGTACGTCATTTCAATGTAGACCTTGAGAAAGTTAAATATTTTCAGTCCATCTTCAGTAGCTGGTCCTTCTTCAGTACCCAGTCCGTCACCTGCGAGTTCGTCGTCATCAGCGAGTCCGTCGGTCATCCATGTTATTTCTTTTTGCATTGACAAAGCATGCACAGTAAATATGTACATTTGTTATAACGGGGTTCGTTGAAATTTGAAACTTATAAAAATTCCCTCCGATAATTGTGATTTTTAACGAAATTGAAATTTAACTTTATTCCCATGCAGGCAGGTTTTATAAAAATAAATTTACAGAAAAGTATAGTTTTGTAAAACTTTCTTTAGTTATATCACTTTTTTCTGTTTCACAATAGCAACTTCAGTCAATTATTAAAAATGTCATGTTCCTCCGTAAACAACTTATACATAATTTTTTAAATTAAAGTTACACGGTGTATGGAGTAGAATCTAAGAACTGTTTGTTCATTTCTAGGTCCACCCAATTGCGGAATTTCGCAATGTCTGCATATACACCGGGTACACCATCCGCACCACAGCCAATACCCCAGGATACAATACCCGTCAGCTGGTAACGTTTTGGGTTCTGTGGATCTGGGCATACCAAGGGACCGCCACCGTCACCCTAAAAGTTTATAGGAGTTAAACTTGGATTCACAGTAAACATTTGAGTACTTACAGTGCAGGCGTCACGTCCTTGCTCGCCACCAGCACAAACGAACGAATCATGTAGTTGAAACTGAGCACCCAGGCGAGTTCCTCGCAGAGCAGTCTGGCATTGATTTTTCCCAACAATTGGTACTTGAATTTTCTTCAGAATAACTGATTTGGCGTGTTCTGAGCCAAATGATTTTCTTCCCCAACCAGTGACGAAGCATTCTTTTGCATTGTTGATAGTACCCTGAGGTGGTAAACAGACGGTACCAATGTTATCAGCCTTCTTCAATGGTGTGCTAAGGATTAGGAGAGCGACGTTGTTGTAGAGGGTCTTTTCGTTAAAGTCCGGATGGAGGATGATGTCAGCAATGTCTCTTTCTTGATATGGTACCCTCTCCCTGGTGGTCTGAGTGTCCCATTCCCCTGCACGGATATGCATATCAGATGTTTTCAGTCTGTAAATATTTAATGTAAAAATTAGAAAAAATCACGTTGTGAAAAATGTGATTAAAGCAGAAAGATAACTTACTTAGCAACGCAATGAGCTCCTGTGATTACCACATTAGGTGTGATCAAGGAGGCACCACAAATGGCCAAGCCATCACCATTTGGCTGCTTCTGAAGAATTTCAATCATCCATGGGAACTCCCCATACTCAGCCTCATTCTCATTATTCCCAGTAATTTTGAAGTCAAGGCCGTTAGTA
The DNA here is from genome assembly GCA_027575185.1 of Mimaenictus wilsoni. Taxonomy (NCBI): domain Eukaryota; kingdom Metazoa; phylum Arthropoda; class Insecta; order Coleoptera; family Staphylinidae; genus Mimaenictus; species Mimaenictus wilsoni. Next base: position 35,710 of record JAODAC010035033.1, read on the forward strand.
TTGCGAATACCACAGAAATTACCACGGCCCGGTGTAACTGGTGGAATTGTAGAAGACGGAACAGGTTCCTTAGGATCAACAAGCGGTTTCTGGGTGGTTACCTCTGGTGGAACGCCACCAGCAGGGATTTTACAGCAAACTTCCAAGAAGTGATCACAGGCACTCTGCCCAAATCTGTAATGTACATTTCATTTGTTACAAAACAATCGAAATTTAACAATAGTTTAAAAATTACCGAATATCAATGTTGCCAAAACCATCTGTATTCGTAGGTGTTTGTGTTTGAATAATGGTCTTCGTGTTGCCATCGCAATTGTAATACGGTACACATTGTCTGACACCTGCATCAGCACCCTCACCACATTTCTCAACAGCACCGATTGCTTCCAATGGTTTCTGCGTGACCACCTCACCGAAATCGCTTAAGAAGTCGGTACTGGGCGTGCTGAAGATGTCCCTGATAGCTGCCTCCACAGCGGCGTCAGAATTCTGCTGGCTAAACACTTGGCAGCCTGCTTGGAGCGCACAGAGCACTGTGATGAACAGCAACGTCTTCATCTTGAAGGCACACACACGCGAATGATCACGAAAAGATGTGCGGATGTGTTTAGGAAGCGTTCGCCTCGCTGGACAGCGGTCGGTTGGCGAAGCGGGGAGGTTCCACGCACGCGGGTAATGGCGACCCGTTCGGGGATCTTTCAAATTTACGAATATACGAGTCGCACAGATATCGCTCGAATTTCAATGACGCCAGGCACGACTTTGAGCCAGAACTGCGTGTTTTCCGTTCTGGTCAGGCCAAACCAAGTTGAATGGAATTCCCCGCGGCGAACTTGAACTAAATGCTGAACCGCGTTCGGTTTTATCTGTCTCCGTGCGCACGTAAACATCGCTCTTCCCAAGAACACGTTTAAAATCGCATTAACTATCGAAATTACTCGAAACCAAACTGTTGATATTTAACTTTTGATTATTACTTCGCTGTTAAATCTCCGCTGAATACTATCAGATCCAAGGTTATAAACCGTATTAGAAATTTGCAGCAAATCTTTAAAATATAATTTTACCTAAATTTATTTATTCAATTAGTAATGAGATCAAATAAATCATAAAAAATTATAAATCAGTCCCCGAAAGTTACTTATTGTTAGAAATGACATGAACGCCTCAAGGTACTTTATAATCCATTAATTTATGGAAATTACCAACTAATCTCTTTCTCAGAATAAAACAAGAATGAAACGTGTTTGTAAAGTACATTAATTGCTATTGGCAGGTAAAACTTGTTGATTTAATATTGACCTATACGATGTAAACGCAATTTAAATCGACGCAGTTTTTTCTGCAGGGAATTGCAAGCAGAAAAAGCACAATCTGTAATCTTAATTTAGCCTTACATGATCTGCTTCGCAACTGGTTGTCCTTGCATGTGATATTACATATTATGTGTTTTAGCCCGTGAAGATTCGCGACGCTCTCTGAAATTCAAACTCGTTCCGCATGAAATCCGTTTAATTCGCGCATGATGATGAAATCCAATTAAAATTCATCATTATCTGTCTGAATCATCAGGTGTTTTACATTGTTAAATATTGGATATTCTATGGAAATAATTGACAATTAGGTTAACGCTTGGATAAGCTTTCGTCACGTTATAAACAAGTAAACAACAAACAAACCCACACGTAAAGTTGTTGGCGTCAATATTAATTAATTATATTGTTCCGTGAATTTTAATTCGGTTTATTTACCTTGTGTCCTCGTTTAAAGTTATATAATTTTGTAGTAACGGTATTTAAATGTAGCGATCACCTTGGTATTTCCTTTTGTAGGAATTTCCAAATGTGATTTTCTCTTCTGGGAATCCTTGATAATATTGTCTCGAAGTGACAATGACATACAAAGAAAGTATTAGCATCTCTGAGTCATGAGCAATCTCTTGGGTTTTAATAATTAGTTCTTTTAAATGTTCATAATAAATTGTTTAATCATAATGTAATGGGAATAGTTTTTATCAGTTCTGATCAACTTGCTGAGTGATATATTATTATAGTTATTACAATGGAACTATCTTTTTTAGGTTTCAGTTTTTTGATCATTATTTTTTACAACCAACAAAATGATTTATGGTTATTATTATAATAACAATGATTATAGAGGAAGTAAAATGATATTTTTTACATAGCTTTTAACTGATTTTTATTTATTTATTCACCAGAATAAACATTGCCAATGATATTCAACGCTAATAAAAGCTTCTATGACTTACGTAAATAAATGTAATCAAGTTCCGAGAATTAGCATGATAATAAAAAGTTAAAGGTTAGGTCAATAATGTATTAAAAATTGTTTATTACATGTATTTCAACATTTACGTCTTATCTTCATGTCTGCCCCAATTAACATCACAATAAGTTGAGATTTTATGACTATTAATAAGTATAAGTAGATGTCTCATAGCCATGCGTCTTCATCATTTCATCGATCCATGGCCTGAATAGAGGAATGTTTACATAGACTCCAGGTACCTGGTTCTCACCACATCCAATGCCCCAAGCGACGATTCCAGCTTGGAAATACCTTTCCCCATCAGTAGGAAGTGGACAGACTAATGGTGATCCGCCATCTCCACGGCATGTATCTTTGCCCTTCTCACCACCGGCACAGATGAAACTCTTATCAAGTTGGAAGTGTTTGCCAAGACGAGTTTGCCTCAGTTGGTTTTGGCAGACATCGCGGTTGACAATGGGGAGCTCGAGTTTTTTCAGAATAACCTGGTACTTTCCTTCCTTACCGAAAACATCCTTTCCCCAACCACTGGCAAAGCAACGAGTTTGATCAATTTGAATGTCTTTGGGCGGAAGGCAGATAACGTCGACATTGCCGGCAATCTCGACCGGTTCATCCAGGATCAACAAGGCGACATCGTTGAAGAGGGCTCCAGCGTAGTATTCTTTGTGGATGATGACGGTTTTGGCGAGTCTGTCCTGATGTGGCAGGATTTCCTTGGTAGTTTGGGTGTCCCACTCACCAGCACGGACCTTGAAGACTTTGTCCTTTCCGACCACGCAATGGGCAGCGGTGAGAACCACCGAGGGGTGAATCAACGCACCTCCGCATTGGTAAACGTTGAGTTTGTTGGGGTTACCTTCGACGATCTCTTCGCGGAGGATCGCAACCATCCATGGGAATTCGGCATACTGGGCTTCATTGTCGTTATCGCCGGTAATACGGAAGCCGACACCAGCAGGATTACGACTTCCACAGCCGGTTGGTTTATTAATCGGGGGCGTTGGGGTAATAGGGTTTAGAGGGTCAACTGTAATCGGAGACTTGCAGCAGATGTCCAAATAATTGTCACAACCCTCTTCCTTCAACCTAAAAATAGTCGACCTCTGATTAAACTAAAGATCTTAGGACAATTTCTAGAGACATACCTGATATCAATAACGCCGGTACCATCAGTGTTAATAGTACCATTGTTACATAGATAGTAAGCTATGCAGGAACAATCAGAAGGGCTTCTGTCTTGAGGTTGATTTGCGTTCTCTGTACCCTTCGCTGCATTGTCACCTTCACCCCCAGTTCCACCGAAGACATCTTTGATCAAGTCGTCCAAACTTTGGGCAGACGTTAGGGTAAACAGCACAGTCGTGCTGAGAATAATCACGTGTAGGCGCATGATTGATTGTGCGACCGATCACGCTGACGAACCACGAGGAACTCAGCAACAAACGCGTTGCGTTGCCCGAATCAAAACACAGTCGACCACTGGTCTCGTCGTTTGACCACAAACCAGTTTCGTGTTGGCCTGCCACGTTCGGCAAACTTCTTGTGGCTGAAATCGCGTAATTGCCGTACCCCGATGGTGGTACAGGTAAGAGATTGTAGTTGTCTAGTACCTGTATTACCTACCTAGAGACGCATGTAAATCACGATTGGAAGCGGGATTTGATGCGCTACAAGGTTGCGTGCCTGACGGTCACGGTGAATTGTAAACACTCGCCGTTCAACAATTGCCGGAGATGTTGTTTATTCGGCTGCGCGCCGTGATTGATCCGTGGCCACGGATCATATCTACATATACTCATTGGGATGACCCAATGTCACGTATACGGGGGATAATGTATACGTTTGTTTGAGTGGAATTGGCCGATGCGGATTATCTGCGTGACTCCGGCGGTAATCACATGCATGCAAACATGGTAATTTACACAAATTTGCCGAAATTTTCACACATAGGATAAATAAATACCCGTCACAGATTTGTACTGCTATTTACGGATGGTTCTTAAATACTCTTACTACTGAATAATTTTCTAAATAATTTTTAACCCTATATCATTAAGAAATGAAACAAACAACTTTCCTCCCTTGATATATTATAACAAAAAATAATTTTCTTACAAAATATATCTTTCAGTTTGAATGGGATATTTGGACATATCTGTTATAATTTGTTATAGTAATATTAATTTCAAAACATAGTTGTGTTATAACACAACTATCATAAATACGATACAACAAATGTATAAGGATCAAACAGTTATCAAGTTGTCAAGAGTCAAAATAGGAAACAAGCTCTCAGAAAGTTTTCCAGTTACAAAAGGGTACCGCCAAGGCTGTTGTCTCCCATCGACATTATTTACATAAACAAAGCCCTGGAAAATGGAGAAGAGAATGTCCCGTAATCGGAACATAATTAACAGACGAAAACAAACTCTACACTTCGCGGACGAACAGGAACAAGAAAAAGAAGTCAAGGGATGGACAGAATACTAAAGACTAAATGTCTATATGTGGGCAAAGGCAATACATCACAACTAGAAATAGAAAATGATGTCAAAATTGACACATCGGAGGAGTACACATATCTTGGTGTAAGTATTACGAAAAGTAGAGGTACCCAGCCTGAAATCGAAAACGGAATCATTAAGGGATAGAAGGGCATTGGTTCACTCCCGAAGCAAATAAACAACTGAAAATCGCGAGAAAATAGAAGAGGAGGAAGGCCGAATCGATCCTGGCTACATGGAATACAGATATATTTGTCCGAACGACAACTTACAGAAGATGGAATATGATGACGAATTTCAGAACATTATTTCAAAAAAGGAATCGTTCATTGAACTATTTAATCATATAAAACCAGTGATAGATATGTATTTTTCCTTTAATATTCTCCAAAGCAAGCATTATCTTAAAATTGATAAACTTTTATCTATTTAATTAAGCAGGTTTAGTTTAAACTTTTTTGTTCAAATTTAAAACCTATGTTCATTAGAAACACATCTATGTATTCCTTAATAAATGAAATATATCGTAGTTCGATGAACATAAAATGATTTATGGGAAACTATTATTTGTCACATATGCTATCATGACAGTAATTGAATGTTCATTAAAAGTATTTGAATGTTCAATAAAAAAAAAGCAGCCTCACCGTGACAATGTTTTCACATTGCCGTGACCAGGATTCGAACCTGGGTTACTACGGCCACAACGTAGGGTCCTAACCACTAGACGATCACGGCTACCGAGGCTTGTCTCTCCATTTGTGTACAAGCCTAGAGAAGCCGGAGAACATATGGAAGCAAGTAGAGCACAACTAATGCATTTTAAATCGCATTCGTCCGCTGCATACTAATGTATAAATTTAATTTAGCGTGATACATTATTACTTAATCAGTTTATAAGACTCGAACTTCCCGTATACTTTCTAAACTTGAATAAAAATTAAATTATTAAATGTAATGGTACGTGCAGCGTCATCTTCTTGCAGTTTACGTAACTGAAGTATAGTGATCTGTATTTAAACTCTCATTGTTCCTTCATTATTTGTCCACTTTTGGATTATTATATACATTATTTATTACTTATTTCATCTATATTATTCTTTGTCTTCCTGTTGTTTTCTATTCATTGGTTTTGATTCTATTGTATATTTTGTGTTTTTTTTGTATGGTTTCCCAAATGATATATGTTAATATATAAATATTAAGAGGGCAGCTTATTTTATTTACGGATATTTTATATTTTGTAAGCTTTAATGTTTCTATGTTCATGTTTGTGGATGTCTTCACCCAGGTACTCGTCCCTTCGTTCTTACCAAAGTTCCAACAATCCCGTTTCTCTATTGCCCCCATAAACCCCATCGTATTCTACGATCACCTTCGGTGTATGATGAATTCCAAGACCCGCTAAAACTCTCAAACGCATAAAACCAAACTATTCCATTCAACCATTACGTACATTCCTAGAACCTTGCCCCCCAGAATTTCTCGGCTTCTGACGTCACGACATTCTTAATGTGTGTCTTTTACATTTGCATCCCCTATGACCCATCACCTTCGACCACCCTTATCCTACCTCATATTTTTCTGTGTAAATAGCGTGAAGAGATGTAATAAATCAGTAGTAAACTCAAGTCTGTTTAGAGTTGCTCTGTACACATTAGCGAGCCTAAAAACAAACTTCATGCCTTTGAAGCCTTGACTATTACGATGATGAATGAGCTCAACTTATGTACCCATTTTCCCCATCATAGCGTGTATCTCTTCCATCTTCAAAGCCAAACCTAAGCCCCAGTTGCCTATTTTTTCTTATGTTATACACCGGACAAGGGTGCGCTAATCGTCTATTCCAAGTATTCTCTTTGTCTTAGGCCACTCCAAAATAAAGTTTTTACTATTACTACACCTACCTTCATTATTGTTACACGTTACTCCTATTGTGTGGGTGCAATGTTCTCTTTAATTAAAGTTTAAAGCACTCGAAGAGGGAGGTAGTGACGGATTAAGTTTGTGGGATACGGAATGCCGTTGATTGCATGAATGAAGTAATTGATTAGGAATGATGAATTGATTTATTAGCACACAAATAACAATAGAAATAAGTAACACAATAGAAAGGCGAAGGGAACAGCGATGTTGCGCGTTCGGAAGGGGAAAACTCTCTCGAGGTAAAGAAATATGAAAGAGCGCTAGGGTCGAAGAGACGATATACCTGCGCTTGGAATGCATGCAAAGAGTAGAACAGATGTGTTGGTTTGGAATATTTGCAAAGTTGAAATTGAGAATAAACAGTGGAAAAAAACCTTGAAAAATTAAAAAACTAATGCATGCTAATGTGTGGCATGGACCACCATAAGTTCGTTTGGAACACTTATGCACACTTATGCACATTGTTAGCACACTATGTATCATAAATTTCATCAATTAATATATCGTAAATATCTAAATACTAAAACATATGACGCCGATAAGAAGATCGTAAAAACCTCCCACCAGGAAAATTACATTTTGCTGTTAAAATAAAAGGTAAAGAAAAGTTTATTTCTTTTACATAGACAGGAAATATATAATCGGCAGCCCTGTCAAGTTTCAAATAAAGGCGCTAAAGTGCTTCAAAGTCAAGGAACGCCCAAAAACATACTTTTGAAAATTGTATTAACCGGATAATCGAATATAAATAAAAGCATTTCCACGAGGTGAAAATAGAGAGAACTTTCTTTGAACGAACAACCCAGTCTAACATATAATAGTGTATATTTTGTGTATACTGGTGGATATAATCATGTCATTTTATTTATTAGCGTCACTTGCCTGGGTAGTAATCCTTGGATTAGCGTGGAGAATAGATCCCCGAGGTTAGCCGCATTTAATCTTTAAATAAAGCTTAAATCTTTTAATAGGACAGACTTCTTCCTTTCCTCTATAATTTTCCGGTAGCAGACGACTTGCTTGTCGATTTCGCGAGAAACAGTAATGCTCATTTCTTCGTTGGTATCAATTTCTGTTATAAATCCTTTTTCAATTTCAAATAGATATTCAAACATTTTACATGGAATGGGCTTGAAATCTAATTGTAAGTTTTGTTGCCTGCAATATTTTTCACCTGAGGGGTAAAATTGAGATGTGAACCATTCCTCAAACTGCTTGTCATTCAAGCCTTCTTGTTTATTCTCCAAAGAGCCGGAAGATCTTACAGCATTTAAATGCCATATGATTGATCGTCCTAAAATCTCCCATTCAAGAGAAAAGGCTCAAATCCAATAATCACACCTGAAACCATTTACGGATATATCCAGAAGTTAACAAACAAGCATTTATTGATTTTATATCGGTAAAAATTATATGTAATAACCACTACCTCTGCTTGAATTAATTAAATTTATTAATTAATACATTACATATCTGATAATAGATAGAATAATGATGTCTTATCCAATAAAGATGTTCAATTAAATTATTAAGTAATTTACAAGAAAAATATGCATCTGATCATTGCAGAATAAATATACTTTCGTAGTTTATAATTATTTTTAATAAATTATGTTATATAAGACCAGCATCAATTTTAGCTCCCATTCGATGAAGGGCAATAATCGTATTAACGGCTTTTATCCATCGCTTTTTAATAACATATCGCTTCAATTTGCTTTTACTCAACTCCTGATCTCTGTGAACCGTTGTTGCTTGCATCCATGGATGTCCCATTGATTGCTCTGCTGTTAGTCTTTGGCTAAAGAAACAAATGAAATAACGATGATCAAATAAAGACGTAAATGGAATATATGTTTGTTTATCTGTTGCGATCATAAATACAATGACTTCACCTAAAAGCATAACCTTTAATAAAGGTTATTAAGAAAAATTGAATAAAATGCAAAATAAAAGAAAGGTATGAATATTTGACCACTGAATTTAGTTTACATCTGGGGTATTTCGTAATATATCTATGGATTATGGCGAGTGTTGTATGGTAGTCTCTGTTTTATGAAACGTTGTAATCTTGTTGCTCGCCCTGGATTGGAAGAAAGTGTTTAAGGAGCTGATTGTTCGTTGGCCAAGGTTGTCTCCTTCGCCCCAGTCTGATATAGAGTGGGATTTCGGTCTCCCACCTGCAGGTGGTGGTTGGGAATCATCCCAATGTTCTAAAAGTTTCAGTAGAAGGTTTTTGGTACCATCAGGACTATTCGTATTTGCTTGCTGGTCAATGGATTGTCGTTCAAATTGTGATAGTTTAGAGTTAAAACTTTCTTTGTAAGACTGCGAGCTGTTAACTTTAATCGGCGATGTATTCGCATTCCTTGGTACGTCTCGATTCATCTCAGTAACGCGAAATTTCGTTCTTGTTCGCCACGGTGTGTCCATTGAAACTTTCCGTATGCTGATGGGCTTGCTAACATTCGTGGAATGCGATTTTGAATGTTTTGATGAACTCGTAGAACCCGTTAATGTTACCTCATTCTGTCTGTCCCCATTGACGAGTTTCATTTGAGGGACATTTATAGGCCGTTCTACTATAGGTGGCGTTAGTGGTAACGTAGGTAGCGTAGACAATTGGAATAATTTGTCTGATAATTTGCGAATTTCTTCAGCAAGGTTGACTTTTTCCGAGACATCATTTTTGACAATTCCCGTACTGTCTGAAGCTCGCCTTAGGTGATCCATTGGCGGAAGGCTAAGGTTAATGTGGTCGCCCATGATCGATCCTTGGATATCCGAATCGGAGGAGGCGATTGATCCACAGGGAGATGGTGATAATCCGGAGAGGGAGCGAAGGGAACTATTTCGACGCAGGTCACAGGTCATTTCGAAAACGTATGGCGAGTTCGGGTGCTCATTCCAACGCTCCACAAATTGCTTGAGATTATCTTTGGCTACGTCCATCGAGCTGGGGACCTTCTGAACAGGCAGCACAGGAGGTGATGGATCTTTCCGCTTCAACCATGGATGTTTCAAACATTCGTCGGCCGTCATACGTATACTAGAATGAGAGTTACAAGCAAAGACCCTGAATTAAATTAGATGATACATTATTTATGAAATCTTTAGTAGTACACAATTAACATTCTATTAATAACTTCTATTAACAACTAGTTTCTCCATTCTAAAGGATTTTACTGAAACAATGTATTCAGTACTTCATTCGCAAAAGATAAAAAAGACAGAGGACAAAGATACAAACAAGAAACCCAAGTTAGTGCAACCTACATTTTAAGGTTAAATTTTAAGTATTTTAGGTTAAGAAATATGACTGTAAACGAATAAAATGATAAGAAAACGATTCGTTATTGGAAATGTTGTTTGTATAAAGGTAATTATTTGTTATTATGACAATTTTGGGTCTTTGCTCATATTCTCTCTTCTCTTTTCTCTTTTAATCACATTTTTTTAAATACATTTCTTTAGTTTTGCATTTTAAGGATTCATGAGTTATTTAGACAATTAACATATGGATATAGTCTTACCTTATATCTTTAATAAGAAGTTTCTTGATGAAATCTTTGGCACCTGCGCTGATTTCTTCAAAAGCTTCATCGTCAAAATCATATTTTGCTATTGTTACATTTGCCATTGTCTCACAATCAGTGTGGCCCATAAAAGGTGACAAACCAGATAATCTAAAAATGTACATCATGAATATCTAGAAAAGCATATTCAAAATTTTCTCTCGCGTGCTTCCGTTTGAATATGGGTCATTTAGTTTAAAGTGGTATCGACTTAAGCTATAAATATCTGCAATTAATCCTGATTAATCTGAAAAACCGGACGTTGTTTTATTTCTGTCGAAATTGTGAGAATTATAGAGGTATTTGGCATTAGACCAAGAAAATTTAACTAGACATTGTAATACAAAGTGTTTCAGGTGTATAATTTAACCGAAAAGTCAATCGAGAGAATCAGGAATCTGGTGGACCCAAAGAAATCAAACAAACTCACCCAAGTCTCGGACTGTACTCTGTTTATAGAGCGTAAGTACGGTGTTTTTACACAGAAAGGGCGCACCCCTTGACTCTCTAAACCTTTCTCCACGGTTTTTAACCGATTTAAACCTTTTTAAAACCGATTTCCTTCGTTATATATGCTGTGGGTTCTGAACAATATGAATGCCAAAAATAAAGGTTGCTTATATATAGTTTAACACAAATTTTACACAAAATTGTAGGGATGTCCCTCTTATGTTTACTTTGATACGCATCATTTTATTACAGAATTTTCAATTTCATAATGTCTATAGGTTATTTCGCTGAAACACGAAGGCACGAAATACGTAATAAAAAATGTATGATTCCATCAAGGCAGCACGTGCATTCCTGGCACGACATCAAGGCTCGCATATGTGATGTCCGCTCATCGCTATTCACACATTCACACCGGCGTATACATAACCAACCTTTTGCCCTCTTGGCTACCTCGACGTATGTTTACCAGCTAAACTTACCTAGCATAATATGACCCGTCGACCAATTAACACGATTCACTTCGAAATCTATTCATTATTGCATTGAGCGTACTGGCAATTTCCAACTAGCTATTTATAACTCGTTTATGCCGAAAATCAGGCATTCCAATTGCAATTTCGACCATTCATAAATATTTCGAAAAACAAATTTCGAGATTTTTTGATTCTTTGCATATGGAGACATCTGATAATTCGACTTGGTTCTTTTGTTTCGACTTTTAAGATTTTAAAAATGCTTAAGTGATGAATATGTTTAAATAATTTTTAGTGGGTTTTATGGGGACTTTCATTTTGTTTGATGTTACTTACAATACATAGCAAATTACGCCGACTGACCACATGTCTGTACCAAAACCAATCCGGTCGAAATTAACCACTTCGGGCGCGACGAATTCGGGTGTACCGAAAAGCACTTGCAGTTTTTTGTCCGGATCGAATCGTCGCGCCAATCCAAAGTCGATGATTTTAATACGATTTCCGGTTTTTGTAAGGCAAAGGATATTTTCAGGCTGAAACAAAACGAAACAGGCATCCCAAATGTCGTTACGAAACAATGTATAATGTACCTATTTTAAGATCTATTTACCTTCATATCGAGATGTAATATTCTCTGTTTGTGAATGAAAGCAATGCCTTCACAAATTTGTCTCATGAATGCCGTGCAACTTTTTTCAGTGAGAACAAAATCGTCATCAATGACGCGTTCAAATAATTCGCCACCTTCGATTCTGTGGAAATAATTTATTTGAAGGTTATGTTTATATATACCAGAATTAACCTAATATTGAAGTCTGGGCTGTGTTTGAAATGTAGAGGTTATAAATGTTAACAAAAAGGTTACACATGTCTAAACTGTTAGCGCAGTTTGGCATGGATATATTTTGCCAGGATTTGGTAAATATTCTGTATGAATAGTTCATATTTTAAGTTTGTTAAGTGATTTATTTCTTACGAAAGATCCATGTCATATATGTTGAGATGATCAATCAGCACAATCTGAGGATGGCGGGGTTGTGATGGAAAGAAAAGGCATAGATGCATGCAGCGTAAGATTGAAAGGGTTGGAAGGTATATGGATAGAAAAGGACTGTATGTGAATGTGGAGAAGACGAAATGGATGCTTTTTAATGATGAAGGTGGGAGAAAAAGGTTGGAATGCTTGTAATGGCAAGGGGAACCTTGGGTTTCCGATTAGCGCGAATGGTAAATGGGGAGAGCATGTGAGATGGATACAAGGAAAAGCAAGGAGTGTATGGGGATGTGTGAAACGTATGTGAATGATATGTAGGGAAATAAGTGGGATGTGTTACTAAGGTAATGGGATGAATGTGTCAAGCCGAGACAGTTGTGTGGTGTGGAAGTGTGGGGACTGTGTGAATGGGAAGCGTTAGAGAGGGAACAGACGTGGTTCATCAAAGATATGATGAGCCTCGAAAGATCCACTTCCAGTTATATTATATTGCAAGAGATAGGGAGAGAGACTGTTAAATGAGTGTCAAATATTGCGAGAGGTAGAAAACGGCGCCCCTGTTCTTCCACTTATTATTGCATTAGTAACAGCTCGTATAACCCGACGTACAGGCTAACACAGGTGATCGGGCAGAAGCCAAGCAGAAGCCAGGGTAAGGTGTGGGACTCAGGAGGAAGAAAGATATGGATGGGGTATGGATATATGGAGTGTTATGTAGAGGTGGGCATCTGTGAACCTGCGAAGGGGTGAATGTTTTGTGAGGAGGAAAATGTAATAGAGTGATTGGGAGAGGGATGGGAGAGTGTGCGTGAGAAATTGAAGCGAAGGGAGGGATGACACAATTGGGTGGGTTAGTATTTTAACATTTTTATATGTATATATTGTTTATAAATATTATTATGAAATTATTGTCGAGTATTAAAAGTAAGTATAGAGTTTTTTTTTGAAATTAAGGCACAATTATTTGGTTAAATTGCGGTATTTTAGGTTATGTTAACTCACAATTCTAATACGACGCACATAACCTTTCCATTCTCGAATGCATCGTAGAGTTGAATCAATCTCGCATGTTGCAACTCTCGCATAATCTCCACTTCTCGCTCTACATTCCTCCTGTCTTCCTTCTTTGGTACTCCTACAAACTTGGCTGCTAATTGCAAACCGGTGTTTTTTTCTTTGCATTTGAACACAGTGCCGAATTTTCCACGACCAATTTCCTCCTGTAGATCGTAGATCTCTTTCGGGTCGATATTTTTACGAATGTGTACATCGCGATAAGGAAAACTTAGAGCCACCTCTAGAAAAAGATTCCCAAAAATAATGAAAAAAATGGCTGCCAAGAAAACAACGAGTGCAAAATTTACAAAATAAACCTAGACAGTCTAAAGATATCAATTACGAGCGAAATAAAAACCCAAACAAATTTAGAAATCTCTTTTACGAATGTTTCCCCAGCGCTTACACAATTTTCAGCAAGGAACACGAGCGTTCATGCGGGACGCCTTGTTACAAAGCAGCATTTTTCGCGTTGAATTTTCGTCACTCGTCGACGGCACGACTGCGCGCCAAAAAACTCCCAAACGAACAACAATACGCACTCGTGTTGCACGCCGTGTACCATCAAACGAATAGCTCAATTGTCAAGGTTAGCTATACGCAACATGGTTAACCCTCACTGTTGACATAACCTGACTATTTTAAGAATAGCCCGTCATTTCGTTATAGATGGCGCTATTGAAATTAACTGGCGTAAATTGTTTATGACAATAGGGTATGCATGATGATTACGCACATTGATGTAGTTTATTTATAGTGTTTCTCACAATAGTGCACATTTTTGTTTGCTTGATCATAGGTGATTCAGAATGAAATCGGTGAGTGAACAAAACGTGAAGCACCTAATACCGCAAGGAATCGCTCTATCTCTTTGCTTTTGCGATATTTATAGCGACGAAAAAAGCGTATTTTTAGTGCGTTTAGCACTCTTCGCTGTCCACTATTATTAACAATTATTTATAGGCGGATCATATTTTACGTTTTCCGAATGCCACTTCATAATTTCGATGGCGCTTGTGCGTGGCTGCGAATCTAATTGATGCTGGACGACTTTGAAAATTAAAAATAAACGCGCTTTATTCACAAACATTGAAGTCCGGAATAAAAATGTTGATACGTTCATATTAACGATTTTCCTTCAATATATAAATTTTGAAAATGTAACCTTAGTTCCATTGGTATTTTTAAAAATTAGTAGTAAGTTCCCATAACATAACTTAATAACCTTCAGAATAGTAAATAACTTAACTTAATCTTACGTTGTTCCAGCTAGTCTAGGTCCAAATCCAACCTAGCGAAATTTAGCCGGACAAAACACAACCTTACCTAATCAAACCTAACCTAACTTAATTTAACCTAACCCATTCTAACCATTCCAACCCAATCTGTCACAACCTAATTCAACCTAACCCCACCTAACCCAACCGAACCCACCATAAGCTAACCTGACGGTACCTAACCCTAACATAAACAAACCTAACCCAACTTAATCCAACCTAACGCAACCTAGCTCAACCTAACCCAACCTAACTCAATCTTATCTAACCCAACCCAACCTAACTCATCTAACCCAACTTAACCCAACCTAAACCAACCTAACCAAATCTAACTAAATCTAACCCAATATAACCAAACCAAAATCAACGTACGCAGCCAAATCCTAACTTATCCTGGTTTATTAATTATTCTTAGAAATTAAATGTACTTACCCCCAATAGGATCGTTCTCATCGACCACAATCATTGTGTTGTCAATGTAAGCAAATGTTGGTCTTGAATTCTTCTATTCTTGAGAAAATGTTCTGCAAACGTAAATTGCTTAATAATGCATTATAGATACACCGAAGGTGCTTAGAGGCAACAAGGAAGCACACGCGCCATCTTATTAATAACTCTGCTCGCCTCGAAATCGCAAACAAGAAACAAATAAATAAAACACGCGGATTATGTAAACTCACAAACAACGTACGCTTTTCCCACGAAACATTCCATAAAAATTGAAAAAAATGCAGTAATATTTTAATATATTAAAGAATATCAACCTAAAAAAATACCTTGAGCAACCCACTATACACTAAACTTTTCTAACCAAGTTTTTGAGTATTCCTTTCGCACAAAGAGTACTTTTAATAGTTATATTTTCTTTATATCCTTGTTTGAAGAGGTTTAGGTCACTTTTAAAAGTTCTAAGTTATTAAACAAGTCGATTTCTTAGCTTATTCCTGTCATTTTAAGCACGAGCTTTTTTCGCGAAGTTTGGAATTGAAACACGCGGTTTTTTCGCAGCTAATGTTTTGCTACTGATGGCTCGCAGGAATGCGGCGGGTGTGTGCGCGAGGCGGCGCGAGTCGCGACATGCACAGTGGCAGTTGGCAATTTTCGGCTAGTGCGCAGCAGGCCAGCAGGCTGCCTGCCCCGTGCCGCCGCGGTGGCAGGCCAGGCGCGCCAAAATTAGCATTGGCCTGCTTGCTCTGCCGCCGCCACCGCCGCCGCCATACACATATCATATCAACATATTGCGATCGTATAAATACAGACGGCGAAATTCACGATTCCCTGCCATTGTATGTACGGCTGCCAATCGTTTCTCGCAGCATGTTTTCGCACACCTCGCATTGCCACTTCATATTGCTTGGTTTTTTTTTCTGCAACACATGCATGATTGCGAGCGCCTACAACTATTAAAATCGCTACGCTGCATGATTGTTTCCAGAAGTGATTAACGTTTTATTGTTTCGGTTGGCGTTTGATATGGTTGAAGCGAAATGTATTAATTGAACGAGCGTATAAAACGCAGAAATGCATGGAAGTATTAATATTTTACGTGTAATTTGCCGTTATGTCCCTCTGTACCTATTTATTACCATGGCAACATATTTCCTAGTTCCGTATTATGTTCTGCATTATGTTCTGGTTAATTATATCAACTATTAATGAGGCTGAATAACAGTAAATCTAATTTAATGATTTATAAGGCAATTTTACGTCTCTCCCTCCCTACGTTATCAGTTCCCCCACAGCTCCCTGACCGCCACCTCAAAAAGTCTGTGGGGTACGGTGTGCCGTTGATTGCGAGTAATGATGCAATTGTTTAGAAATGACAAATAGTTTTATTATCACACAAGTAAGTCGAAATATGTAACAATGGAAAGACGAAGGGAACAGCGATGTTGCGCGTTCGATAGCAGAAAACTAAGTCCTCGAGGAAAAGAAATATAAAAACCTCGAGGGTGCATTAAAGAAGGAGCGATAGTATAAATAAGTCAAAGAAAGAGCGCTAGGGTCGAAGAGAAAGATATACCTGCGCTTGGATTGCTTGCAAAGAGTAGAAACAGATGTGTAGGTTTGGGAGATTTGCAGAGTTGAAAGTTATAGAATAGACAGTGGATAAATACCAGAAGATATATAAAAACTAATACATGTTAATGTGTGACATGGACCGCCACAGCTGATTTGCTTTCTAAGTAGAGTTTGAAAAATTTCTAACAAATATGTAACGCTTGATTAAAATTAATGAAGACTATAGAGAAGTTTTCAAGCTCAATTATGTCCAAACGCAAACACTAGTAATCTCTATATTTAGTATTTCCTCCAGCAACTAAATTAATATTGCATTTTTAAAAGTATTCAGATTTTTTTTATAAATTATAAATACCTAAAATGACGTATGCAACTCAAGACACAAAGAATTAAGTTAATTTGAAATTAATTTATTAAATAAAATAACCTTAGCTTGAGTTCTAAAATTTAATCAAATTAGAAATTTTGAGAAACCAATGTAATTTAAAATTGGTGTCAACACTATTTGCATGCCTAAAAAAGAAATCAAGATATATATGCAACCCACCTTACCAACATGAAATAATATAAATTAATATAGATCTAACCACCTCATATTTTCACTAAAAATATGTATATAATAATGATTATTAATTATATTATTTCAGTCATATATAATTTTTCATCTACTTATATACAGAAATCGAAACTAGTGAACTAATTTATACAAGTTAGTATATATTGGCAGCACTGCGCAAACTTGTGATCAGTTCTCGAAACAACCGCGAGGCGTTCGCGACGTTAAAATCTTCCTTCATTACTCATTAATAAGTGCATACAGTTTTATAATTTTGTGATTATATTGAAGTGCAGGATAATTAACACAAAATGGTATGTACTCTTAATATTTATACCTAATTATTGTTGAGAATAGACGCACTTTGAAAGTATTTTCTGCGGAAGCAAAGGAAAAGTTTCTAGAACTTTCAGGTGTGTCATGCTTGATGAAAGACTAGCCGGTTGGACCCACGTGCTTGATATTTTTAGTTTTTAGCGTTAAATACTGTTAGAAAGTGAATTCATGTTTGATTAGAGATTAAAATGCTTATCAAAAAATCCCTCTGACTGCTTTTGGGAGAAGAAAAGTTGAAATTTTGTGATATAGGTTATGTTGAAATACACCCTTGTTTGTTGGGGGTTGTAAGTTGAACTGTTTTTTATAAATACCAAAAATTGGAAAAATCTGAACAATTTGAAGATTGTTTGGTGTTATTGTTTACATTGAGATGTAAATTTATTGATCGTTTTATGTTTTCTTGATTTATGTACAATTTTAAAGGTGTGTTCAAAATGTAAGGCCAAATTTTTAAGAAAAACTACTTATTCCTGGATATTTATGTTGTTCCCTTCAAAGTAATCCCCGACAGATACAATACCCTTATGTCAATTTCCTTGAATCACTTGTAATCGGTACTTTTCGGTATAGCCTCTAGCTCTTCATGCGATGCAATATTCATCAATTAAATTGTTCCAAATCTTTGTCTTTTTATGGATGTCTTGAGTTTTGGTAAAAAGAAAAAAGGCACTTTGGGCAATATGTGAAGAATAAATTGGCTTGGGCATGATTAGTGTTGGTTTGCTTGTCAAAAAGCTCGTACCACGGTTTTTTTAGTCAAAATTGAAAATAGGCAGACAGTTTGAACGATTTTATCTCTTGTTGACGTTTTATGGAGTTTCAATTGTATTTTACCTAAAACAATTTCCCCATATTCCCCTGTCAATATTTCAAGAGGTTTGGTACACTTTACATTTCATTTTTACACAAAGTTCACAAACTAATGAGTGTATCAACACAGCAAAACTAAAAAATGAGAATCGAATACACATTGCTCGCAAAATTTTAAACGTGGTAGTAATGTAAATATATCAATAAAACTTTACTTGAAACAAAAGAAAATAGAAACGTATATAGGTAATATAAGGAAGTAAAGTTGGCTTTGATTATGTTTAAGTTTTTGACAAAATTGTCATTGGCTTGAATATGCGCCCACAAATCGTATATTTTTTATTTTAAATACTAAATACAATATTTTAATTCGTTTATTTCAGGTTTCCTTAAACTCCGTGCGAGTCCTGAAAAATGAAGCCGAAGAGGAAAAGGCCGAGATGGCCCGTATGTCGAGTTTCATTGGTGCAATCTGCATCGGTGAGCTGGTGAAGAGTACCCTCGGCCCTAAAGGCATGGACAAGATCCTTGTCTCGATGGGACGTAGCGCTGGTCAGGTGGAAGTAACAAACGACGGTGCCACCATCTTAAAGTCTGTCGGTGTCGACAATCCTGCTGGCAAAGTCTTAGTCGACATGTCCAAAGTGCAAGATGACGAAGTTGGTGATGGAACTACTTCAGTCACAGTCTTGGCCTCCGAACTTCTCAAAGAAGCTGAGAAACTCATCGATCAGAAAATGCACCCCCAGACTATTATCGCCGGCTGGCGAAAAGCCGTCGATGTTGCTCGCACCGCACTCCGAGAATTCGCCGTAGACAACAGCGCCGATCCTGAAAAATTCCGTGAAGATCTGATGAACATCGCACGGACTACACTCAGCTCGAAAATCCTCTCCCAGCATAAAGAATACTTCTCCAAACTCGCTGTTGATGCCATCCTGCGGTTGAAAGGTTCCGGTGAGTTGGCTGCTATTCAGATTATCAAGAAGCAAGGCGGTACTTTGGAAGACTCTTTCCTGGATGAAGGCTTCCTCCTGGATAAAAAAATAGGCGTGCATCAACCTAAACGTATCGAAAAGGCGAAGATTTTGATTGCAAACACTCCTATGGATACAGATAAAATCAAAGTGTTTGGAAGTCATATTAAGGTTGATTCAATGGCGAAGATTGCCGAGCTTGAATCCGCTGAAAAAGAGAAGATGAAGGATAAGGTTGGTAAGATTCTGAAACACAACTGCAATGTTTTTATCAATAGGCAGTTGATTTACAACTACCCAGAGCAATTGTTCGCTGATGCTGGTGTAATGGCTATCGAACATGCTGATTTCGATGGTATTGAACGCCTAGCGTTGGTAACAGGTGGAGAAATCGTCTCTACCTTCGATAATCCGGATCTAGTTAAGCTTGGTACTTGTGATGTCATCGAACAAGTTATGATCGGTGAGGATACTTTGCTGAGATTCTCTGGAGTTGCTCTGGGTGAGGCTTGCACGATTGTCATCCGTGGTGCAACTCAACAAATCATTGATGAAGCTGATCGATCTTTGCACGATGCACTTTGCGTGCTTGCAGCAACTGTCAAAGAATCTAAGATTGTTTTCGGTGGTGGATGTAGTGAAATGCTCATGGCGGTGGCAGTTATGAACGCTGCTGCGAAAACTCCTGGTAAGGAAGCCGTCGCAATGGAGGCTTTCGCTCGAGCACTGCAACAATTACCCACAGTTATTGCCGACAATGCTGGGTATGATTCTGCACAATTGGTTACGGAGTTGAGAGCAGCTCATGTAAATGCGGAGAAATCTACCAAAGGTTTGAATATGGACTTGGGTGCCGTTGGAGATATGAAGGAGTTGGGCATTACGGAATCGTTTGTGGTGAAGCGGCAGGTGCTGCTTTCGGCCGCGGAAGCGGCTGAGATGATTCTGCGTGTTGATAATATTATCAAGGCAGCGCCGAGGAAGCGTGTCGAAGATCGAGGACATTGCTAGGTTTTGCATTTTTTGAGAACACCTTTATTCACTATCACTAACAACCATGATTTGTATGCTTATCTCATCACGACATTTAAATTTACGGTTTTAATTTCGATTACGTTTACGCTCGAAGAGAGAGAGAGGGAATCGTTTTCGATTTGAGGAAATGATTGCTTTGTCGAATTAATCATAACTTAAACTTGTATTTTCACATACACAATAAAACTGTTTATGCACTTATACTAAAAAGTGTTTTCTTTCACGGTAATTATTCATATGTATGCATCGAAATGCGGCTTTAGTGAACACTATCGGCTGGAAACAAGCGTTTTGAAGAAATTGTGCGTCAAAATCACTTTGAAGCACACATAATGGCTTGATATTAATTATATATTAAGAAGACATTGGCATAAGAGTGCGTCAAGCTTGTTAGAAGCTGTAGTCGACATGCAACTAATTAAATGTAGTGTACTGACTCACGTCGTCAGGGCTTTTATTAAAATGTATGCGTTAGAAGACAGGAACACACATTTACTGAAACATTTGTGCACCTCCATGAACTGGCGCATGCCCAAAATCGTCCTTTTGACCTTTGTATCGTTATGTACTAATTTCTACCCCTGTTTCATTATGTACACAATTCAATATCATTTTGGATTAAGAAGTTATTATTTGTACACATAATCGTATGGAAACTGTAGTATACAACTCGCATGTGATACCATTTCCATACTCGTGAGTTGCAGCACAGGCCGAATGATGTCTGGTTATAACATAGATTTCACACAACAGATTGAGTCAAATACCATTCAGATTATAGATTGGTGAAGTTAATAGACCCAACTTCAACAATCTGTAATGGTAACATATCTAGAGGAACAGAAGGACAGGAACATAAGACAATAGAACGATCACGTCGACAGGATGGCAAACAGGCTTGCAAAATGGGAAAAAACCAATCGTCCCGACAACGAGAGGCCGAAAAAAGACAGCCAAAGACGTGGATAGAATCATGGGAGCCAATTTTGGAAGAATAAAGCACCACTAACAAGTATGAGCCTACCGAAAAGGAAGATTATTAAAATATGTGTAACTCAAAAATGTTATATGATTGATTATAACTATTCCCATTGGTCTGGTTTTGCCTAGCGCGGTAACTCAGAAATTGTAGCAATGTTACATATTCCTAATTAGTGCACATCACACATAAATTGTAAATTATCGGGCGGGGCTTGCACGCTATAGGAGGAAAACATAAAAATTTAAAGTTGTTCATATTCCTATATTCATAATGCCAGTTCCTCACGAAATATAAAAATTACTCTTACGAAGTAAAACAACCCTATACCAAAAACATTATTTTATATGTTTTATTGTATCCATGAATACATACAATATAAAGAAAAAATAAGCTTAACGGTAAGATTTCTGGTAGCGAGCCCTGGCACCTGGACCACCAAACTTCTTTGGTTCGCAGCGGCGGGGATCAGCAACCAGCAGCGTGCGGTCGTACTGGATGAGGATGTCCTTTAGCTCCTTCTTGGACGCCTCGTCGACGTACTTCTGGTAGTAAGCCACAAGAGCTTTGCTAATGGCCTGACGAATGGCGTAGACCTGGGAGACATGACCACCGCCATTCACACGCACTCGCATATCAACAGCAGCGAATTTGTCCTAAACAAAAAAAGTCGACCATTTAGAACCTGCAATATCTATGGGTACTCGTATATATTTACATTGATGTAATCAGAATATGATACTTTCATTGTGATACTCAATTTCGGGATAAAATGATCATCATGCAACAATATAATATGAACTCTGGATAGAAGATGAAACACCACTTACTTTGCCAAGAAGGTAGATAGGCTCGTGAAGTTTGTCCTGGAGCATCTTAGGCTCGACCTGGTTCAGAGGGCGGCCATTTACACGCAGTACACCGCGTCCACGCTTGCAGTAAGCAACAGCAGTGGCAGACTTCTAAAAAACGCGAAATATTTCTGTATGAATACATGCTGGTTATAACCTCAAACAGTGTAAACATTGCACGTGTATGAAAATCACTGTAAAACGTACCTTCCTGCCGAAAACCTGCACTGAGGGGACGGGTTCCTTCTTTGTCTGGAAGGAAACACACAAGTCTGTTATTATTTTCGATGTTTTTAAGAAATATTCGCGAGAAATCCACAACCCACCTTCTGCATTTTGATGTCTGGGACGAAAAGACGGAAATGGCCGCTGCTCAGTCGGAGGAAGCTAGCGCGAACAAAGTGCGCATGCCTATTGCCAACCTAAATAAAAGTCACTAGATTCAAAAATTTATGATTTTTACTAAATATTTTATATAAAAAGAAAAACATTTTGAAATCTACAAAATCGTGGACAGTATTAGAATTTTGAAATAGTATTATACTGATGTTTATGAATTATTCCATGTTTGAAATTAATTTTTAATACAAGTGTTTGACACTGTGACTACATTTTGGATAATATGATTTTATTTCATTGTAATTAATTTATTATATTAAATAAATGGATTAAAGTTATCTCAGTTAGTATAATTATTCAACTGAATACGTGTATAATAAACCTTTATTGCATTTTCAATTAGAGTTTCGTTGTGAATACGCGGGGAGCGACGTACGAACCCGATTGCAGCAAACTGAACTGGATGCAGCAGTAGATGTCGTCAGAGTTTTGGGAAAAATCAAAAGCATTGGGTTTACCTCAGTGAAAATTTAAAATAAAAAAATTGTTATATCAGTGACCTTGAAATAAAATTGTTTAGTTCCATGCAATTTATTAGATGGTGCTAGCAAGCAATCGGCTATATTTTGTGTTTCCAACCAGAGACGACTTTTGATATGTTAATAACCACTTTTGTTTGCTATTTACCATGTTTTTGAGTGAGATAAAAACATGGTAAATACCATATTTTCAAATGATTTTTAGTACCCTTAGTCGAAGGAACGGTCCCGCACGGAGAAGATTTACATTTGATGATAATATGTGACAAGCTCTAAAATTACAAATTTGCAGCTTGGGTTGAACCAAAATCCGTTGCAAATTTTATTGCAGCTCTTGTGATCCTTCAAAGAATAATTTATTAATTTTTAATATATAATTCCATTGAATAATCGAATAAAATCTCAAACATTTCCAATTTTATTCGGTTTTTGAAATATATGACCACATGCTGTTAACCGTAAATACCCACCTCGTAATGTGGGTTGCATAAGTTATACTAAAATAAATGAAATAAAATTCAAAGACATCCTTGAACCAATCACATTGATGTCCCCCCACCAGCATGCATAACACATTGAATTAGGCACCAAACCGTTGATAAGCCTACGAATTCTGTGCAATACGGCGTGCGATTGCGAGCCGTCGAGTTGTCCTCGCGTAGAAATTTCAAAAGTCGTCAAATGCGTCGCCGCGCTCGAGTGAACCGCGCGTTATTTATTTATAAATTTTGTTTTTAATCAACGATGTCGCGAGGCGCGACAAAGGTGTGAGTGATAACCGAATGACTAATAACTAAAAACTAATGTTACACAAACTTTAAACAGCTAATACTAACGCGTCAACTAATACCATCGTGTTTAAAAGTTAACAAACTGATAGTGACACAATTATTTAATCATTCTTTCATTATTCGAATAATTGAATGAAAAGTGCTATAACTTGGAATTTTCAAGGATTATTTAAAGAACTTAAATTTTGCATTTTAATAGCTTTTACAAGGTAAGGTTCAAAAATCAATTTGTGCAAAAATTTCGATAATAAAATTTGCTAGATAATAAAATTTCGACTAGGTGCATCATCTAGATATTATCAGGATAAATCACTCATAATTTTTGCATTAGTGGAGTTTAAACCTAGAAATTGCAAATCTTGATTGATATAATGACTTTATAATGGGGTCTGCATAAATTTGCATAAATCAGACGAAGAAGACGATTACATTAGGTATTCATAAATCAGCACAGGTTTAATTAGCTTGCAATTTGTTATGCACCTGGAAAATCGCAAATTCAGGAATATTACTTATCAGGCGTTTATTACTTGCTAATGACGAGTAATTCTATTTAATATTAATAATGCTAAACGATGCAAAATGAGGATAATTTCTTCGAATATTTTGTTGTCTATTTTTTTCTACAACAATCTATAGTTGTTATTCTTACAAGTAATAATAAAAGCTATGGTTCATTAACTTATAAAGGTACACATTTTTATTATTGAAGATTTTTATTATTGAAGTATTTACGAAATTTGTAAATCTGAATACAGTTTCATATTATAATAACAATAAAACTATATTACATAAAATATCCATGTAAGTTCAATATTATGTCTAGGATAAGGGCTAAAAATATCTTGATTTTTCCCATATAAATTGAATTGCGAAGACGCAAATATGATCATATCTCTGTTGATTATTAATCAACCTTACCCAAATTTACAACATCGGTGGCAGGGCGTATGATAATTACGTTCACGTTAATTTTTTTCACTTGAGACTTATTGATTAGAATCTAGTATGAAAACATGATTTTAATCACATGAACAAGTCTCTCATATATTACCTAATAGCATGGTGTCTAATATCAAACTATTGTCAATTATAACATACATTTAAGTGGATAAATTTGGAAATAATATATGTAACAAGGGTTTAATCTATAAGTTTAAGTCATATTGTGGTACGGCTTATGAAGTACATGTGAGTACGTCTTAGGAAACATGTGATCACTTAAAACATCCTGAATAAATATTTCAGAATGAAGGATTTGCAAAATCTTCATGTAGAAAATAATAAACGGATAAATATACAAAATATTTTTATCGGGTGGCATCTTGGCGTATCACGCCAGCGGACGAGGTTCGAGTCCTCGGGGCGGGCATCATACAGTGTGATTATTTTTCACAAAACAACTTCACACACTCACCGACGCACGCACACATATGCAAACATTCACACGCACAAGCAAACTCACTACTTCAAACTCTCAACTCCAAACACAACATCACAAACACACAAACATGTTTGAACTTCGAATATTCAACTTCACACATCACTCTACTGACACCTGCAATGCACTGCGAGAACTACTCTCAACCACAACAACAAAATATACATCAACAACTCACACCAACCAACAAACAATTGTATAAACACAAACATACTAGTAAATAACAACAATACAAAAGCATACAAATAAAAAAATACAATAAACCATATCCATGTCGGAAAGACCCACAGAGGTCGATAGACATTAAAATATGTGATATTATTAATAATATTTTTATCCTGCAACAATTATTTAGTAGACTTTTGCTTAGAGTAAATGCCTCAAAAGCACTTAATAAAATTAATAACGGAAACAAACGAATTATTCAAGTCAACTAATATTGAGCTTAGAATTCATCCATGTAATTGTGCCATCATCACAGAAAATCATATTTTCTATACATATCAAGTTTAGCTTGATGCAATGAATAAAACTTTCAAAAATGTCATGTCCCATATTACTATTCAAACTCTCTAGTACTATTAATAACAATTCTGTAGGTACAGTAATTCCTTGAATTTTAAGCAAAAATGCGCTAAGGAAACTTATGGGAATATTTATGCTCAAAAGAATTTAAATTACCTTTACATATTTGAAAAAAAATATATATTTAACCTTTATTGGCATTACATATTCGCATTTCAATACCAACTTACAATATATCCACATTAATAATACTATAGAAATCATAACAAATTATTAAAAACTATAAAATACACTAACTAGGCGTTACATATTAAAAAAGGTAGATAAAAAAAAATAATAAAAAAGACACACCTCGCCGACTAAGTTTAGTCTACTACATTACCAACTCCTGCATCCCATCTCTTTGCCTTCTCCGT
>JAODAC010035034.1:0-13444 GCA_027575185.1 Mimaenictus wilsoni
TTTCACGCCAGACTAAATATTGGTAATTTGGCGACAAATATAAAACAGGGCTCAAACTTGCCTCGCCGTTCACAACAGTATTGTTACCCAATAAAGATTTGTTAAAACCCTGCAACTGTCGCTCTTCTTCTGTGCCCCGAACCCCGTTAATGGTTTGTTCCGTTACCACACCCTTCGAGAGAAATTGGACTATCATCCGATATTTTATTTAGTTATGGTGACGTTATGACAGAAGATAGTTTGAATTAAAGCTCGGCAATATTACATTTCAATTTTAGAACTTCATTGTAAGGAGCCAGGATAAACTGCCAAAATCGCCCACTTATAAAAGTGAATTCTTCTACACTTACGATCAGTTTAAAAGGACTTACTATGAACTCTTCCGAAACAAAAGTCGATTGCTGTTTATTACCGTTATTTGCATAACCATCCTTCCTGACGTCCGAAACTTAGGAGAGCGTCAATGAGAAGAGTGGTGAGCCCCCTCAGATAATCTTCAAAGATCTAACTTCGGCTCTGACCCTATCCGCTGCTACATAGAGCACAAACTCATCAACGTTGCCAACATAAATAATTTAAAATTCCAATACGCACTCAAACACTCATTCTGACACATAGTTTTATGCGTCATCAGGCGATTTGCATTTTTTAAATTTTAATGTTTCAAAGTTTTTGAACTTTCTGAATCTGGAAGTACCAGTACCAGACAGGTCCCATGTCTACGCCGCACGCAAACGTCCTGTTCGAGTACGCGTACAGCCGAACACTAACCTTACCAACTTTACGAACCTAGCCATAACTCACACTTTCTCATGCCACCGAAACGTTTCATAAACACCTTTCCATCAAAAGCGCACCGACAGCCCTGAAAAGTAACACCCGGCCCACCACGACCCATCCCATTGTAAACCGCGGCACAACGCGTTCCATCCACTCACTTCATTCACACCAAACAACTTGCCGAGGGTGTAAAACTGGGTCAGGAGTTTTTTACTGGGTTCAGCTATACATCAGTAACAGGTCAACAGTAGAGGAAAGCGAAAAAGAATCCCAGGTAGTCCTGTGATATTAATAAGTTTTTCATTTTCCTTCCTTCGCCTTATATTAATAAAAATAAATATAGGAAATATTCATAGATAGAAGTTCACGATGATATGTGGTTATATATAAAATATTAAAAAGGTTCATTGAATGGAAAGAGGTCAATTGCATCAGAAAGTGTCCAGGAATGAACATTTTCAACAGTGGTGGTAGTGAAAATGGTGGAAATGCCATTAGAAATCACGTGCACGTCAACGCGTTTCATGGTACTAGTACCAGTAGTACACTTCGAAAACACTTTGTGGATGAAACACAACACGTCGAATCGATATCCAAACCGTGCGTACGTCCACCAGGTCCTAATGACTTGGCGTTAATAACACAACAAAGGCATAGAACAACAAATATTTAACGCTGGAACATTTCCATTTCTTCGTAATGTTGTTGTGTTCCTTTATTTTTTAATGAATTCTTGTACTGTTCATTTACTATTTTGATATTATTTAAGCACGTATTACATTAAAAATGTCTGATGCAAGTTTCAAATGAAAATTCCGAGAAAGGATGAAATGTATCCTCAGTGTCCTTCCAGAATTATTTCTGGGAAACTATGAGCATGTTAATTCCCTTTGGGTAGGTTGCTATCCTGGCCCAAGGTGGAGAAGACTTGTATATAACGACAACCTCGTCGCGACGAGGATGATTTGAACCCGGATCCTCTGCGTGGTAAGCAGCGATCCTATCAACTGGATTACTTAACGTGATACCCGTACATTTATTGATTGAATTGATATAACCATCAACGAAATTTCAAGTGCGCATTTTCAAACGGTTGTGACATTTGTCACACCAATCGTGCTGGGTGGTCCATATACCATTAGTGTGTGTATGTTTAGTGGTTCAATCTGTGTGCCTAGTCACAACCACTGAGGCAACCCCAGAGCTAGAGAGAGTGTATCTGTGCGGAAAGTTTGTGAAGGCGGAAACACCTTCTCGCCACCGGTGAAAGTAGAGGGTGATGCTGTAATGGATAACGAGGTGGTACCGCGAAGAGGGTTATTTGTGGGTGGTAGCTTCTGGTTATGAGGTTTGCGTCTTATCTTAAATAAATCAGTTGTTAACCGAACACCATACGAGCTTCTTCTTCTTCCCGATTTACAGTAGAACACAGACAACGGGTAGTTGCCACTAGGCTTGTCAAAAAATAGGGAAACATGACTCTCCGGGTTTTCGGGTTTTGACAATATGCGGGTTTATTCTGTTACGGTTTTCTCTGTGAAAGCCCGGGTTTAAAATCCGAAGAAAAACTCGTTTACAGCACTCCCTAGTGTAATATAAAAGACTATACGCATGAAAGTTTTGTTTTCATGAGTGCTCGCGCAACGACGCCCGGTTTGCCAGCAAACGACGTGCACAAGTGAAGTGGAGGTGTGGCACTGGTTCCAGGTGGTGATGGTGATGGGCGGCAAACTGTAGGCACTGGTTGTAAGTCAGTGGAGTAGAGACCGAGGTTTGAAAGGCAAGAAATCTATTACGGAGGTTTTTAGGCTCACTAGTGTAAATAGAGTAACTCTAAGCAGTGTCGGTGATACTACTGGTTTTATTCAAGAATCTATACAGCTATTTATACAGAATTATTCTTCTTGCCGATTTAAAATACAACACAGACAACGGGTAGTTGCCACTAGGCTTGTCAAAAAATAGGGAAACGTGAGTCTCCGGGTTTTCGGGTTTTGTCAATATGCGGGTTTATTCTGTTACGGTTTTGTCTATGAAAGCCCGGGTTTAAAATCCGAACAAAAACTCCTTTACAGCACCCCCTAGTGTAATATAAAAGACTATACGCATGAAAGTTTTGTTTTCATTAGTGCTCGCGCAACGACGCCCGGTTTGCCAGCAAACGACGTGCACAAGTGAAGTGGAGGTGTGGCACAGGTTCTAGGTGGTGATGGTGATGGGCGGCAAACTGTAGGCACTGGTTGTAAGGCAGTGGAGTAGAGACCGAGGTTTGAAAGGCAAGAAATCTATTACGGTGGTTTTTAGACTCACTAGTGTAAATAGAGTAACTCTAAGCAGCGTCGGTGATACTACTGGTTTTATTCAAGAATCTTACAGCTATTTATACAGAACTTATAAAGTAGAGGGGATTAGTAACACGAGAGGACATGATAGTGACAATTTAGGGTAAGACAGAGATAGGTAGGAATTGTAACGTCAGAAACGAGGAATTTTGGCGGTAGCTGTGGGGGTGTTATGCGGGGTAGGTAGCTGGGCCTGAGCAGGCGAGCGGCGACAGCGCACGTGCTGCGCAAGGCGAGGGGGTACGAGGTATGGAAAAGATGTGCAGCTGTGGATTTATGGTTTGGACGTGATTGAAGAATGGATGGCCGAGGAGCGGTACTCTACGGGGTGCCATAGGAACGGTGAAGGAATAGCCAAGATATTATGGGGTCGAAATCTAGGCAGGTTCATGGTGAGAACTAAGACGAACGAAGGAATGTTAGTAAGCAATATTTGCGTTGTTTAATATAATTAAACAATTAATTATTAAAAAATGTATATTAATAAAAAATAGAAACAAAAATTTGGAAAAAGATAAATTCAATTACCAGTATACTCAAAGAGAATGACCCATTCTCATTTTTTCCAAATATGCATGATCAATGCAATGATAATTATACAATCATTAGTCAAGTTGAGGAAAGATTAGAGGCTTCGTTCGCAAGAACTGCAAATAAAATGTTAAAACACGAACTGATGCGTGCCAATGGAGCGCAATCGCGGGAGTAATTAATCGCTGCTGTTTTAGTGTCAAGTATCAACGAGCTCTCGCGCACTCGCGTTGATTTCGGTTCAAGAAACAGAACATTCAGCATCAACCAGTAGGGGGCCGCAACAGTGTCGATGCTGGTATCGGAACCCGATATTTTCAAGATCAGCTGATTATGGTATAGAAACCGAAAATGTTACGAAAATCCGAGTTAAACTCTTGTAAGGAAAAGCCCAGTTTAACCCGAATCTGACAAGGCGGAAAACCGAGTAACCCGGCATTATGGGTGCCCTTCACATTCCTAGCTGCCACCTTGCAATCTTTTGAAATAACTCACCGTTCAAAAACTAAATGGTAAGCTAGTACGTGCACCGCGCTACAACTCAGTACAGACCCCTCTTATTTACGTCGCATCTATACCACGAGGGACCCGGCGCCCAGTGGTTCATTTTGCATAAAAGATTATAATCGTTTATTTTGGTCATATAGGCTTCAAATTTTCAAAATTCACTCGAGGTATGATTTAATGCATATGCAAGTTAAACATGTAATATTCCCAATATTCCGAAATTGACAGTTTTGTAGAAACAATCGGAAAGACTATAAATTCGAACAGAGACGTTGGCGTTGGGATGAATGGTAGTTCGGCACACATCGGCTAAACCCAAGGAACTTAGCTTAAAATGACCCTGTTGAGTCAGGTCCCGCAGATCACCAGGAAATAAATTAATGATGTTAAACAAAGATTCAAGGTGGTGTGGTTATGCCTAATAATAAAGGTCCTAATGTATATTATATATTACAAACTGCAACAACCGCGTAACAGTGACAAATAATCTGAAATCAAAGTATGTCTCAAATAGAATAACTTCTAATCTTCATTCTAAACCATATGCATCTGCTTTTCTCAAACCATGAGAATATTATCTAGGTCTTAAAATCACTAACAGTAATTGCTGATGAATTTTACCTATGAAAATAATCATTAAATAATAAGAATATAATTAGTTTCATTTCAGTCATGTGGTAAAATGCACAGCCGTGTTATTTTATTCTCACTGCTTTGTGTACATGCTCCTTAATGTTATATACGATGAATTATTGATAGAAAAAGATAGAATAGGGTTTATTAACCTTATACAATCAGGATAATAGCCATAAAACTATCTAGCTCCATTCAAAGGTATTTTATAGCTTAGCTTGTCCTTGATATCGTCAATAATTTGCAAAATAATCGAAATTTCCAATAGATTTCCAAAATGGACTATCTTATCGCTACAATCATGCAATAAATTGACAAACTTACGAAATTTCACAACTTCATTCACTTTGTTCTCCTTATAGTCCTTATCTTCCATTTCATTTGAAGCCTCAAAAAGTATATCAGAATATTTATGAAAGCAAAAAATCGAATGTTGTTGAGAAATTGACAAAGTTTACAACTTATTTATCGACAGTTTGATATAGTTGTAATTGAGTTAGTACCTTTGTTTATATTTCTCGTGCCGCCTCCACAATCAACTTCGGGTGGCGATGTACTCGATGCTGACGAGCGTTTGTTGCACAATAAATTCGCGCGATGAGTTCGCGCTCCGTTTACGTGCGCGTTTGACACGCGATTCGCGTGCGTTTTCCCGGGCGAAATTGTGTCTCGCCTCCGTCACTCGCAATTCCGATGCCGCCTCACAACGTCGCCGCCACCGCCCCCAACCGCCCCACGGTTGACTTGCGCACGTAGCGTTGAATGCATGCGGAAAAACGTGTGCAGCAACGTGTGCGACCGAACGTGGGAAAATGCGCACGCAATGTGAAACATTCACTATAGTGAAGCGTAGTTTATGCTGAGTTTCCACGCTTTTTCGTATCTAGGATAGAATAATGTCCTAGAAGAAGTCCAACTGTGTAGGTCTGATTGGCCGAACATTTCGGAAGGGAAGTGTGAGGGCGCTACCATCGCTGTAGTCTTGGATATGGAACAAAGTGGCGTATCGCGATTGAAATTTTAACAAAAATGAGGTGTAAATTAAAATATATTTTAAGTATACTAATTATTAAGCTATCAAAACGAAACAAGTGACAAACTGTTCCTCGACTCTTCTTCTTCAATATGATATGAATTTGATCTTAATGATATTAATCTGTTCCTGCTAAGACCTTCAATTAAGGCGTTTTAAAAGTTACTTTTATGAAAATTTCGGTTTCAACTTTAATAGGGGATGTTCATCATTATCCATTGATGGACTTGTTGTCACATATATCAAACTGTTCATTATATATGTAGTTCCTTATGGTATAAACATTTTCCTGGTTACTTTAGTTGGAATTTCGATTTTCCGGGATTTTTCCGAGAAAAAAAAAATGGTTTCACTTATTGATTTGCATACAATTCAACTGATACTTTTCAACCTGATTTTCAATGTACGCTTGTTTACCCCTTTTCAAATCCCATCAGTTCTTTTAAAAACCTTCACTATTCTTCCCTGATTGGTATTGTTATAAGTATAAACTATGTTAAGTTTCGAGGAAGGCAACCCACATGTCAATGACTTCTAGACTGGTTGCCTGTCCTTAACATTAAGCTATCAAAATGAAGCAAGTGACGAACTGTTCCTCAACTCTTCTACTTCAATGTGATATTAAAATTTCGTTTTCAACTTTAATAGGGGATGTTCACCCTTGTCACCATTGATACGCTTCTTGCCACATGTATCAAATTGTTCATTGTTTCATGTAGTTTGGTATGGTACAAACATTTTCCTGATTACTTTAGTGGGAATTTCGACAGGTATATGAGGGAAATCATGGTTTCTCTCCTTGATTTGCTTACAATTCAACGGACATTTCTTCAACTTGATTTTCAGTGTACGCTGGTGTATCCCTTTCCAAACCTAATGAGTTCTGTTAAAAACCTTCCTTGTGCTCTTTCTAAAGAACAAGATCCACTCCCGCTAATATAGTGCTGCAGGAATCAGGCAGTTTTAGTTTGAAAGGGGAAGCGTTTAGAAGATTGGCAAGATATGAAGACGGGCTAGTAAGAATGGGAAGTAAGAGGTCCGTCAGGAATGGAAGTGGTGTATGAGCAGAGGATGCAATGGAATGGTCCGTTTTAGGGGAATAGAAGTAGAGGAGCAGCAATTCCGCATTGATGGAAGCTCGTATAACCCAGGGTTTTAACGGGTGCAGGCCATGAGAAGACCCTCCTACTTCAATTCTGCAGGATTGGGAATAACTGAGAAGAGGCTGCTTGCTCGAGCGAGAAGTGGGTCCGAGGAAGAGGCGCGTAAGGTCTAGATGGGCGCGAGATACACCAAATGTGCGTTATGTGGCTACGGGGGAGATATGTGAGAACACCTGACAGTGGAGTGTAAGGCAATGGAGGCAGATGAACGCCCTCACAAATTGCTTCCCAAACCATCGCAACTTTTTTACATTGAGTTAGAAATTTCTTAGAATTGAATATTTGGTTGCCTAGAGTTTAAAGGATTTTTTATTATATTCATATATAATCTAGCATAGTCCTACGGTTAATCTATGTTTATTTAAATACGTTATCAGTATTTTTTCAATGTTTTATTGAATTAAATTTAATCTCAAAACTGATAAATGAATATATTATGTTTTTATAGTCGTTGTATATCGGTACGGAGTGTGTGACGAGGTGGCCGAGTGGTTAAGGCGTTGGACTGCTAATCCAATGGGCTCTGCCCGCGTGGGTTCGAATCCCATCCTCGTCGGCGTTTTTTCTATATTTTTTTTATAATAGAGTGTTTATAAACAAGAAATATTTTAGTTCAAAATTTTAAAAACTTAAAATTATTAAAGTTTTTATTGTAGTTTTTAAAACTTTTTTTAAAAGTTTCTATGAGTCATATTCATCTAATTTGCATAGAAAACAAAGCAAATTACCAACATAAAAATCCCACGCTTGACCCTCACAAACCTCTTTTAAAACGAAGGCGTGTTATACAATTTCTCGGTATTTTGCACGCGCTTCCTGCTTCCAGTTTCTGCGCGACTGCGGCACAAACAATACACACGTACATATAAACACGCGCAGGAAAACCTGCCATGCGCCATCGTCAACTGCGTCGCTCGCGCTTCTTCGGCGCATTCCTGCGAGAGGCTCAATCAATAAACTCCTAACCTAAATACGACGAGTTTGGTGGTGGCCAGTGACAAGTGGTAATTGTGCCATAGCAAAACAGTGCGATACTAATCGACGCGACGGCGATATTTTCTTTGTGCGGCGCGTTTTCAACATTGTCTTTTCGAATCTGGGATACTCGTTGTTGGCGTACGCAACCATCGTCGTCAAGGCCATGATGCGCAGCAGGAGCAGGTCGAGCTGGATGCCGTGCGTGCGCGCCTGCTGGGTGGCCGCCGTCGAGCGATGGCGAATTTGCAGAATGTAAATAAATCGCACACGCACGATGCGCGACCAATATGGAGGGCGATAAGAACGAGTCCTGCTACACGATCAACAAAGGCGTCGTGCGCAGGGAACCGCAGGCTGGCAAAAGGTGTGTGGTTATATTCACTGTTCTGTGGTTTATGTTTCGTTTTGGTACCGTGGTACCATGGGAATGATCAGCTGTGAGACGACATCTTGCTTTTGTTATTTTTCTTTTTGATATTTTTAAAAGTAGGTTTGTTGTACAACAATCATTTTTTTAAGTAAGCAAGTAATCATTTTTATAGTATAATAGTTATGTATAATTAAATAGGTGTCTAGAATGGAGCCTAGTTTAGCGAGGATTTTGAATAGTTTCGTCTAATTATGTATTGATGGATAAAAAATCTTTTTTGAAACTTAGAACGGTCTAGCCAAGTAGCACAGCAGGAATGTTCAGTGGTTGATTACCACAAAGTCCCGGGTTCGATTCCCGGAGATTGTAGAGCAACGTTTATTTCTTTTTGTTTTATTTACCGTCTGTGCGGAGTTTGATGTACAGTCTGTGTTTCAACTATATAGAGATTAACACTATTGATAAGAAGAAGAATTCACTTTACTATACATCCCCATCGATAATCGACTATGCCGTCAGTAGTACCGACTATACCAATCTGCCATTTGGCTGGACAAAATGTAATTCTTCCCATCAATAATGTTTGTTTCTAATACCATTAATTACATTGAAAGAGAATTGAATAGAGCTACTGACCGTAGTAGTCGATGTTTCATAAATCAAACAAACAAAAACTTAGAATAACATCATTCCTAGCATAATTGAAATATATTTGTTACGCGGTTTTATTATCCAGGTATTAATTCCCGCTTCGAACACGGGACCTGATCTAACAGGGCCTTACTTACTCGCTCACTCAACTGATGTTATGTGATGCACACATTTACAGTTAACAAAATGGCGTTTTTTTTTTTGTTCGTCGTACAATATGTGGGTGTTGACTATGCGAACGTACAAAACAGTGTGTTTTTTTTGTTTTTGAGTTTACCGAGCATCGACTACTATGGTCATTAGCTCTATTCAATTCTTTTTCATTGTAATCAGTCATATCATAGGTCATATTATAGCGAGTTGAAGGTAAACGAGGGCGAAAAGGCGCGCGCGGAGGAACTTAAGCTAAGATAGCGTCCTCGACACCCGAGTCTGGCCGAAGGGCGCAGGGTGACAAACTTAAATTATAACGCCATCTCTTCGCACTGGAGCGATACAATATTTATGTTTTTTGCCGTTCCCCCAAATACGCTTATACCATTCTTAAAAGATGATGAGTCATGTTTTCCTGCCTCTGCGACAACTCCTTTCAAATGTATTGATGTCCAATAGCCGTTCATAGCAAGGAAAGGATAATATTATTATACTAAAATAAATAGAAGCAGAAAATACTTGAAAAGATGAGATTTTTGTTATTGCACACACGCACTTCTACCTTCTTATTGTCATTTTGAATGAATGCACTGAAGGTTTAATTGACATATAAAGATTAACAAATAAATATTAGAAAAAATATCAATCACGAATTACAAAAAAAAAGATATTGTCCCCGACGGGATTTGATCCGGTCATCTACATATTTCTAGAGTGGTTTTATTCAATATTATTTTGCACACACACACACACACAAACAAGTGTTAAAAATGTTTTATGAGAACGTTTTTTATTATGCACGTACAATGTACATTTCACCTTTCGTCATCTTCACTGTACTGAAGTTACCATTCTTTTTATACTATTGCGCGGGTGAGTGGGGTGTTTGCTAGTAGGTTGATGTGGTCATTTAGTACCTGGTCTAGGTTTTTTCTAATGGATTCGCGAATGAAAATAGCTTCGAGAACGTTTAATATGGCCCTTATTTCTGTGGTGTAGAATTTGTATATTATCAGTGGAACACTGATGGTCTGAGTTTATGAGGTGATCAGCCAAAGCTGAGCAGTTGGGAGTAGCCGCGTTCACTCTTAGGTGTTACTTGAAACGGGTAAGGAAACTCCTACCTTTGTGTACGAGGTAGTGTTTACTACAATCGTTGCAATTTATTCTGTAAATTCCCGACCCTAAAAGATATTTATTGGAGGCACCCATTTTATTATTCACTAATGATTTTAATGACAAATCACTGTATACTGCAGCCATAATTTCATCTTTCCGCAATTCTCTTGATATTCCTACAGTTATTGGACCTAAATAAAGTAATTTGATGTATATTGTTGAACTGGGAGTGTGCGAAACAAGGAAAAAAAGGTTTCTTGTACGCTGGGCTAACTTTCTTTTTAAGATATTGTTAACCCAATGTTTGTGATACCGATTTTTTCCTGCTATATATCATATTGTTTGTAATTCCAAATTAAAATTAGTGGGTGACATGGGGTATTTATTAGCCTATGAATGAATGAATTCAAATCGATATAAACACCAGTAAAATTTGTCTAATAAATTTAAGAATAACATCATTGATACTAGAGTAAAATATATTTATGATGCCTACCTTCCTTCCAAATGCACTTATACCCTTCTACATGGAAAATACGATGAGTGATGTTTTCCGATCTCTGAGATGACCCCCCTCTCAAATTTATTGCAGATCCAATAGCCGTCCAGACTGACAAACTTAGGATAGATGCAATAACAGAATAAATAAACGACATGTCCTACATTGAACTAAAAGTGTACTAGGGATGTCAAAATATAATATAAAAAACATCCTGCGTGTTCATTATCATCTTCTCTTTCCGTCCCAAGTTGACATGATTCTATGCAAGTTTGTCTCTATTTTTCATATATTTTATAAAATATAGAAAATTATGCCCACCTGGGCAGCACAGTTGGTAGTGCTTCGGCTTACCACGCAGGCGGACGGGGTTCGAGTCCCCGGGGTGGGCAACCCATATGTGTGTATTTATTATTGATAAAAATTCACACAAAAAGTCACCAAGTCAATAACATGTAAACAAAAATAAACAATAAAAGATAAAAATGTATTTCTGGCTGAAGGACCAGTTAGGTCGATGCCCAGGTCTCCGGACCAAATACATTATTTTTTTATAGAAAATTACAAAATATTACTGATTAAATTCAAGAAACATATTTATACATATACCTATTTTTACAATATAATACAATATACATAATTTTTAATAAAAAATATCAATACTTCGTATAAAAAATAAATTTCGTCATTTTCTTTATAATCTAAGAAAACAAAATATGGAACATGAAGTTATTTGAATAGTAACGTTTTCTTACGAAATTTTAGTGACTACTCAAGTCGCTCGAAAGCAGCAAGTCACGAAGACTTCGTTCAGGCTGAGGAAGGCGCCCTCTATTCCGTATCGCAACGAGTCCCAACGGTAAGCACCAGTTATTCGAGTCTATGTGGTGCTTCCGAGGGTCCTCCAGTGCAGTACTCTGAATGGGAACGCACCACCTCGACGGATACCAAGGACACGTCTTCGGTTGCCTCCGAAAAGCATACAACAGGTTTGTACCTCTAGTTTAATACTACTATTTAGAATTATAACATATGTAATAATATTTGTGACTATTCAGAAATAACATGAGAACTGAATATTGAAAAATAACTGATTGTGAGTTAAAAGATATTCTAGTTGAGTAATTAATGGCCGGTCATAACGGAGGGTGTAGCAGACGTCGTGGAAGTCTCTTTACTGGGTGTAATACTAGGTCGTATTCGACGTACCATTGCATATTGCTTCTTGACAAACTCCCTGAATCCTTTATGCCACCATGCGTAGATCAGCGGATCTATGAGGGTGTTAACAAAGCCCAGTATCGCGAATGGGCTTGCAATCAAGACACGGAGAGTTTTCAAAGTTTTCTCGTCCTCGGAAAGGACGTAGATTGTACACGCGACGAAGTAGGGTCCCCAGGTTAAGACAAACGCACCACTTGTGAACATTACCACTTTGATGGCTCGCCACTTGTTGGGTTGACCGCGACTTTCGGTTTGATGACGTGGGTTGCCTACGAACATACGAAGGTTGCCGCTACCCACCTCAACGGGCGCCACTTTCGGTGCTTTTCGAAGACGATTAATGTTCTGCAGGGCTTGGTAGAGGATAATTGAGTAGAGGACGACGACCACTACTAGCGGTATGGCACCGACGCCGACGGTGAGAACTACTAGGTTCTTGGGTGCTAATAAGATGAACCAACAACGTTTGCCGTTCATGGTGTCACCATGCCATCCGATGAGTGGGAGGAAACCGATAACCAAACCTGGAAAATATAATATTTGTTTCGAAATTTGAAAACCACTTCCTTTAGATTATTTTACATATTTTTAATTGCAACTTGGGCAAGTATCATATTAAGTTAGTGATTTCAAAAACATCAATCAACGTAAAATAAATTAATTTCAGCATGTGCTTTGAACATTTACGACTTCGCAGTCATAAATTCGTATTTTTAAACACATTTTACGATTTCGCAGTCGTAATTTGAATACATGCAAATTACTAGTGTTAAATGACTTGTTAACATACCCAACAGCCAGGATATTGCAATGGCGACACGAACCCGCGCCGGGTAAATCCAATGTTGATATTTCAAACCATGCACGATGTAGAGGAACCTGTCGACGGCGATGAGGCCCACGGAATAGACTGAGACCAATGTACAGGAGACGATTAGGCCTAATTGCATTGTACAGACGTAGTGCTCTCGATAGGCGCGTGGATAGAGTTGTCCGAAAAGTGTAGCCACAGCTGTGAGCAGGTCGGACATTGCGACATTTCCAAGGAGGATGTACGTTGTTTTTGGCATTTGTCCTTTAAAGATTTTATTTATATTATTAACTGAATATTTTGTATTTATTTGATTTGTGAGAAATGTTCTTAACGTTTCTTCGGTACCAGCAAAGTTTTAACGGTTTCAAAGTAGTAGGACATAAAAAAGTATGTGTTTTTTTTATTGTGTACCACAATACATGTAATGAAATAAGTAAATAAATGAGATTGAGATGCAACGAGGAGATCCAGGCGGAGGCGGCAGTTGACGTCGGTGTAGTCGGTGGAGACGGCCGGTGAGCGTCACGGTGAAGACTCTCGGTACGGCTGACTCCCTGGTGTCGGGTCCGCTGTTGGTGGATGCTGATGACTGAATGTGCGAAGACTGGGTGAAGAACTGAACTGAACTGGTTGCTGGTGTGGAGTTG
>JAODAC010035045.1:0-13443 GCA_027575185.1 Mimaenictus wilsoni
ATTTGCCACTAGTGCTCTCCTCCCATTGGGTTTGCCAGTTTTCTACGTAGCGGTTTGTCTCCGATTTACGCTTCATCGCCCAAGCCTGCCGAGCCTCTGTAACCTGTAGATCAGCAGGTGCTATTCCGCTAATAACGAGGGCTGCAGTCGTCGAGACTGTGCTGTACAGGTTGGCCAAAGCAATAGCAACCCTCCTCTGTATTGTGCTAATAAAGATTCTTTTTGCCGCCTCTGACTCATTGCTTCGTGCCACACAGGTGCGGCATACATGATTGTTGACTTAACAACGCTTGCAATCAGTCGTCTTCTGCTTGAGCGCGGACCGTCCTTTGGAATGGTGATACACGAATATGTTGCAAGTAGAATGTGTTTAATGCAGGGAAGGCACGTGACTATAACTAAATTAAACTTTATTACTTCAATACATAAGGTATGGTGCTAATAATGGTATCATAAGCAAAAGAAAAAGATACGAGATTGGTAATGTTATAGGTTCTTATTTTATGGATAAAAATTTTATAGATCATGTCTTACAAGCAATTCTATATTTTATTATAAGATCTTAAACTTTTGTTTTGGTTTCGGAACACTTTTTTCACTTTTGACAAAATATTGTGAGGAATGCATGTTGTTAAATGTTGAAATGTATACGTTTTGGAATTGATAATATTGGAATGGTTGGAATTATTATACTTGAATAGATTGCAGTTAGAATGTGTTGAGTGTAGGGAATGCACGTGATTGCAACTTAATTAAACTTTATTACACCAAAACATAAGGTATGGTACTAAAATGGTACCATAATCAAAAGAAAACTAAAGATGAGGTAATTTTATGGATAACAAGTATCATGCCTCACAAGCAATTCTATATTTTATTATAAACTCTTAAACTTTTGTTTTGGTTTCGAAACACTTTTGTCAATTCTGTAAATGGAATAGATGACATCATTCTATACGACATATGTAAACATATTAAAATGCTGTTTTTCAGTTGTATTGTGAGTATTTTCACGTTTTAATTATGAATATTATTAATATTAAAGCATTTTTTATAATGGTCATTTTAATATTTGATGTGAAGTAAAATATTAGCTTCTAAAATATATGGTTCTGTACTGTATTTGTAGCTTCTGCATGGTAAGTTTTCCCAAATTGATACACTTTTAAATTTAAATTACTTGTGAACAGAGAAAGCATTTGTTACCAGGTAATACATTATTTGGTAGAATGGTAATTTCTCACCAAGACTTCAAAAGGTGTGATAATTATTCCCAAATAACACAATCTATAAATCAGGTTAAAAAAGAGTTTATGTCATAGTCATTGATCTTTAACGTTTGAACAACTAGAAAGGACAAACTGTACACATATTTTTGCCATGAATGAAAACGCGGAAACGTACTTAACGTCCTTAAGCAAATATTGGACATGATTATAGTAGTCCAGGGTAACATATTTTAAAGGTATGTATGTATAACCTTTATTGGCATTCCAGCCTCAGTATAACCATTGCACACTTACAACATTCAATAATTAAATAATAAGAACGCAACACAATAAATACATCATCTATAAACTATATCTATAACAACACAATTTTCATCCTAGGATCGCCCTTCTCAATTTCTTTTCTAACCCTATTTTTGTAATGACAGCCAGCCCTCCCCCCTTTCCTCCAGCCATTTTCTGACAATATTCCCTCCTCTTCCTTGTGACCCTAACCATTTCTTTTTTAGTTCTTCACAGTCCCTCACCAGGTGCTCCCTGGTAACCACCCCTGCCAAACAAAATACACATTTTGTGTATTCCTGCCCCATCCAGACCTTCCTGTTTCTCTCCTCCAAGCCACACCTAGCCCTTGCCAGCAATGTCTTCTCTCTTCCGCTTTTGCCCCTTACCCCCAAAGCCTCCTCCCGATAACCTGCACCCTTACGTATCCTGGGTTGTAGGTACTGCCCATTATCCTCTCTTGCCTAACCTGCTCCTCGACTTTCCTCCCTCTTCCCCTCACCGCTTCCTCCACTGATACCTGTTCCGTCCACATCTCTTCCGCCGCCGACAACCCCACCTCCTCATACGCTAGCCTTCTCCTCACCATCCAAGGTGTGGGAGTGGTGTAGCAGCAGTGACCTACACCACTCCCACACCTTCCTAACTAACCTTTCATTCCCTATTCGCGCCAATCTTTCCTCATATCTCACCATTCTTGCAACCGCTTCCTATTTCATGCCCATTCTGGCCGCTTCCTGTAGAACCACGTACGCTGGAGTCGATTTCTCCAACCCCATCAAGCTCTTCAGGCTCTCGCTCTAACTCCTCCCATTCATGTAGTCCCCATACTTCCAGCCCATACATCATATTTTAAAGGTATATTAATCGTATTTTAAATAATTTCACAGGTTTAAATTTACTCACACAACCACGAGATAGGATGGCTATGTGTTTTGTTTTATTCGGAGATTCATAGATAATCGAACATCGCTTTTATTTAAAAAGTCAGGATATTTTAGAAACTTTGTAAATTGTTAGCTAGAAAAGTGGAACTTTCTCGGGAAGGATCAACTGATTTTAAAAATATATTTAACATATTATAAAATTTTGTAGACTTTATAGGCATCATTATTTCGTTTTCTGTACTAAACAATGTTGAAGGAAATGCGTAAAAATATGGTAGATCCTAAATTGTTTTTGTACTCACGAAATTACATTCAAGCATAACTTACATAACATTCATAAATATTCTTTTTGGTTTATTTTTTTAAGATGAATACTTTAAATATATCGAAACTTAAGTCCTCTGACAAAAAAAAAACTGGTAATCAAAATGTTAATCCCCCCGCCTTAAATTGTCACAACTATCCAGATTCTACAGCTAAAAGCATGAAGGATTTGTTGGAAACAAGTTTTTTTAATTTTTAAATTCTCAAAATATCTCAAAATGTGGAGTGCGTGGTGTAGTGGTTACGCACTAGCGTGGTAACGCAGAGGTTCCGGGTTCGATTCTCGGTATCGGTATATATAAGATCTCGCAGTCCACACTTTCCCAAGTCCTGAATAAGGAGGAGGGTTGGGCGATGGGCCTGCAACACATCCCCGTAAAAACAAACATACGCTAATCCAGGTATGGTGAGACCCGATCAAGCGGGATGAAAGCTAACGTGTTCGGAAGGCGTTGAAACGCTATACAACCGAAAACAGAAGAAGAAATTCTCAAAATAATGATGAAATGAATGTCATTTTTTATCATCAATTATATATCTTCGCAAGACAGAAGCTGCTGTACAAAAATATTCCTATTTACTCCGACAAGGCACTATTGCATTGATTCTGAATCAACATTTTCGACTTGAATGATAGGAAAGACCCGGATGCCACAGTGGCATTAAAATCAAATTTTTGTTTTGATCTTTGGGAACAGATTAGTGAACTGCTCATATCATTCTAGGACACAAGTTTTTACAAAACAATGAAACAAAAAACACAAAAATATGCAGTAAAAAAGCTTATAATTGTATGTAATCACATAAGTATTCATAAGTTTTAACAATTGTTTTCAGTTTTATTTTTATCTTGGTGTATATAACAATTCAAAAACCCGTTAACAATGCAAAATAGTTCTAGTAACCGCAATAAAAGTGCTTGAATACAAATTACAGTCAAAATCTCGACCACTCCAAACCCCTACAGACGCTGAAAGTTACGTTAACTAACCCTTCTCGACATTCGGAAATTTGCAATAATTGAAACTAATTAACAGATATAAGCCACTTGAGCTACTGATCATCATGTACATAAGAAAATGCATAATTGAAAAGGAAATCATGATTCAATCAAAAGTTTCTATAATATAAAACTAATCTAATAGTAGTCTTAAATGGTTGCCACTTCCATGCAGACCATACACAGTCGCCACCACTTCCAAACACGCATTCTTCAACAAGAATTTCAAAATGATTATCGTTATCATGGAATAGACTCAGTCTTTCTTTCTTGCAAAGGCGCACGAAAGCGACGAAATAAAAAAAAACCTGCGTAATATTCACAGAATATATCATAACCTCTAAAACTATGGCGGTTTTAGGTTACGTTTCGCTATTGACTCGCTTGACTCATTACTTAATGCACTAATTGCCTACTTATACATAGTTCACTTCGTATTTGTCTCTTCCAAGGCATACACCGCTCGCACGTGAATATATTTCCTGCACTTTCGTTCACTCATGTTGTAATCAGTTTATTAGAAAGCTAATTTTGGACGTATGCGTATTGATAATCGATACAAATGCGGCTGTAGAGGAATACCGTCGAAACGCGCTTGCTTGTCTATATGTACATGCTTCAAATTTCAAAATGTGACAAATGTGTTCCATCCACTTTTGCTTACTGACATGTCGTAAGCAAAAGGTGATAATATATCAATGCCTAGCTCCTGCTCCAAGTAGTCACATTACTGCATTAAATTGTGATAATTAACACCAAGAAAAACCACAAGAACCATTCACATTATCCTCACAAAATAAGTTTAGACAATGTTATCAATGTTAAAAACTTTCAACATGAATAAGTATTATCTTTGTAACACTTCCAACCTGAAATGCAAGGTGAAATATTGAAATATAATGTTTTGAAAAATTCAACGCGACAAAAAATGAAAAAGCAAACACGAAACGTTTATATAAGAGACATGTGAAAAGTTAGGTGTTAATCATCCACGTAACTGGTTTAACCAAACAAAACTTTCGACGTAAGGTGAGGTTAAAAAAAAAGAGTGCTATTGACTTAAACGTTTAGGACCAAAACGTTAGGTTAGAATAAATCATTTCTATCTATAAAAATAAACTATTCACTGGGCAGTGTATAGTGAAATAAATAAAATCGATGCAAATTTATTCGTAAATTACGATCGATTGCA
Source organism: Mimaenictus wilsoni (assembly GCA_027575185.1). Taxonomy (NCBI): domain Eukaryota; kingdom Metazoa; phylum Arthropoda; class Insecta; order Coleoptera; family Staphylinidae; genus Mimaenictus; species Mimaenictus wilsoni. The sequence continues at coordinate 4,915 of JAODAC010035045.1, forward strand.
AGCACTAGGCATTCCTTAAAGCGTTGATATTGTGCGTCGCATTTGATATCATGAGCAATAAAATCCCGCAGCTCCTAATCTCGAAAATATTGCATATAATGCAGATATATATTCTTTTGTACTAATTGCCTAGAGTTAGGTTTTCCTTGTTTGGATTGCTTACGTGTTACGTGTGTTTAAAGATTTAAATATGTCTATGTTCGTAGTACACTGCGTTCGCTTTGGTAACTGTGTCTTTTCGTATGAAAAACTACTGACTATAATGACTAAACAGCGATGGGCCGAGGGGTTTTACAACACCCACGCCTCATACGTCGACGACCAGTAGTTTACGGCCGTCCACGGGGGGAATTGCTTTACAAAGTTCTTGAAGGAGACAGAACTCTTCGAGTTGCCGAAGAGATGATGCGACGTTATGGAGATGTCAAACGTGGGACCAACATGGTTTCTCGGTACCTATACACAAAGAAGAATAGAAAGTAAATTAGACAACTTTGCTCACAATGACGTCAAGCAATATACAAATAAAAATAGTTATGAAATAATAAATTCCAATTCTACTAAAACGTTAGAAATTTGTTTTAACAACATGTTCATTTTAGCAATTTTAAAAGTTGTAAATAGCAAAATATTAGTGATTACGTATATGAATTGATGGTATTTTCCATTGCGTGCTACATATAGATATAGTAAGAATTGTTTTATGGTATAATTGCAGGTGATATTGTAATAATCATTCTACACATTGTAAATTTTTGCTAATAAAAACAAATGGATAAAGAATTTCTCCTAGGATATAACAGATTGATGAGCAATTAACAGGGAATCTATATATAACTGTCCATAATAATATATTGTTCAACGAGCATGTAATGCAATCCATGGTTTACAAGAATGACCCATTGTGGCACGAGCCGAAGAAGAGTGCTGCAAACCATACAATTGAATAATTACATGTGAGTTTTACACTATACTTCTTCTACACTAGTATGTGTGAACATAATAATACTTTAGTTTTTAATTTTGCTTGTAAACATTAATTTTCAGAGATACATAAATAGTAAAATTAGGGCCGAAAGACTATGTAGCCGGTAGCCTGTTGCTTTTTGCAATAAATATTATTATTAGTAAAATTAAAGTATTGAATTGACAAGGCTTATTTGATTGTTTCATCCATGGTCCACTACTTTTATTTCGTCGCAGCCGCGACGATGATTTTTGCTCAGATTCGATGTAGAGCAATACCACGCGACATCATTATAGAAACATTACTACATTACTTGCTAAGCAAACAAGAAGACCATGAAATTTTTTTAGTATATCATTACTTAATCAAAATCTAATTGATGGAGTCTACTGTCGGGTTTTGGTAAAACATTTTAAAATTAACACTGGAGATAAACACTTTACCGTTTTATATGTTTTACAATTTTGGTATATTTGGTACAATGTGCATTTCGCCGCGAGGCATCGTCAGGTACTACCCTGTTACAAGCCTCAATCGCTTACTTATACAATTTTTTACACAATATTACGGGCGAGGGGTGAAGATAGAAGTAGGTCTAGTTTGTCATTAAGGCCCGTATCTGAATTTTCATTCATTGCCCGTCTAATATAGATCGCTTCCAATGCGTTGAGCTTGTGACCTTTTGCATTTGGTCTGGTACTAACAGACAATTAAATCAATTCACCAACTCCCTAAATTCACGTGATGCTAATTTAAAATTCAGAACCGAAAAAGAAGTTAACTTTAGATTTAACAATCAAAAAAACTACTGATCAGTTAGAATTTCCAATTTTCAAAAAAAGCAATGCTACTGACACGATTGTACCATTTGATTATTTCCATCCTATTTCCACTAAACTCACTTCAATTAATTGCATAATTCGTCGGTTAATATCTACGCCGCTCTTCAAGAAAAATTTCAAAGTAGAGTTAAACATTATAAAAAGAAAATACTAAAATTTAAAACAATTAACTCCCTTTACCGGCCACACAAATACCCAAATATACGTAAAAGTACAATTTTTAGGTAGTTTAATCAAAATTTTTCCTTCAAAATAATAGTAGTGTAAAGTTCAAACACAAGCCATCTTGTCAAAAATATACATTTTCAAAATCGCATGACAAAGACAAGATTATATTATCTATTATATGAATTAAGGAATTCACATTAGACGAATGCCGAAATCGAACAATCGATTGACATTGCGAACACCGACGAGATTCGCCGATATGAGAATCAAATAGACAAGGTGAATTGAGGACGATCGAGATTACCACAAGTAACCCATATCCTCAGGTGAATTTTGGACGGAAAAGCAGATTTATCACTCACTGTCAGTGCCACGAAGTTTTAATGATAAGGACTTCTTACAACTATAAATGTGATAAAACTGTAAATACCTTAAAAGTCAAATTGAAGTTAAAAGGCTCGATGACACCAGCACCTCGTCCATAAAATATAAAATAAGACTTGCGGCCATTCCACACGTACGTCGTTTCCAGCGGTGGACTATTCAAACTCCACCCTGACATTTCAACACCCTTCACTGGCGCAAACATAACTCCCATATGCGTGGGGCCATCAATGGAAAAGTGCCAAGCCCGTATGGTTTCAGTTTGTTCATGCTTGGTAATTTGCACTTTTGGATAGTCAATCTGTGGCGTTGGACCCGGCAGCCAATGCGTCTTCCAGATCAGATTCATCACTGGCACGATGTAAGGCATGCCACAATACAATCGATCAATGCATTCTTGATCACTGACGGGGATGGCGTTTCGCATATCAGGCACATACCTGTCGACCGTGTGGGGGCTGTTGATGTCGAAGTCAATCACCCAGTAGCCATTCGATTCGTTTACGATTGCCTTCGAGAAGTCGTGGAATGTTCGTCTTGAATGCTATAGAAATGAAATTAAGGGAAAAAGTAAATTATTCTTAAGGTATATTAATATGTTGTCTAATACGTCATTAGATTATCACTTGGCATTGTACCAAAACTGGCCAATGTATCAAAAATATACAAACTTCTCAAGTCGTATGTACCATTTGTGAAATCTTTATAAACTTCGTAGCACTTTGTACGACTTGACAGATCGTTGTTCCGGTACAAATGTATAGTCCGTATCTAGTCTGATTGTTTAGTAATCACTTGTCTGATCGGTATACCACCGATGATACATCCATCTACTTACATCAAGTACAAATCGTTGTGGTGCCAATGAATTTGGATCACCAGAATATGGGAAACCCATCGGCGTGAAAATCAGCACCGCGATGGAGAGTAGGAACAAACCCAGCAGTAGATTCAAAATGCGATAGGTCTCCTTGACTAGAAGAATGAGCGGAATAGCGAAGCATAATTGCAATGCAAACATGAAGCCAACCATGAGGGCAATCAGCAGTTCAGAATTGTTACCAGAACCAGCACGTCCCATAATCGGAATGAACAAGTATAGAGCGGCCACGTTCAAGTAGAAACTTTGGACAAATGGCAGTCCCATAACCAACATGTGCAGCAGCAACCATCGGCCGTCGCGCCACATCGGAAAACATTTCGCCCGCAACAAGCTGCCAATAACTGGAAAAATGGACCACATCATCGGGATGAAGCTTGAACGCACTCGCGTCGCAATGCCGACGATGAGAACCATCGTCCAGATGATTTGATATGCATCGTAGTAGAGTTGAAAGATTTGCCATGGCCATACATCGATATCCTAAATTAAATACAGATTTGTAATATCTTCTTTGGCAAGGGTGTTGATGGATTACCTTATGGTAATATTTGGCATGTAGCAAGGTAATGGCCATGGAGACTAGCAGCGTAGGTATCACATATAAAAAGAACGTCCATAAGGGGCGTGCGTACCAACTCATTGTCCTGCCAAGTGCTGTTACCAGCATGGCGATGGCGAAGCATGTGATGGCCGTCGCCAGCCACGTTATCCAAACACCGGCGACGCATTGAGTTAGCTTCAAGATGTACTTCTTTGGTGTCATTACTGAAATTTGCCAAATATATAGTTAGTACCGTAGTTTGTTAGTTCTGAATTCTCAGACATATTTTTCCGCATCCAGCAGAGGGTGAAAGTAATAAACTCTTAAGTAAAAAAAAAGAATTATCAACTTACTTTTCGTTGCATCCTGGAGATTAACAAAAATCGAAACAAACGATAGTATCACAGTGGTGACATTAACAAAATCCGAAGCCGTCATCGACCAGCGTACCACAAATGCACCCAGAAAATCAAAGAACACCAAATTCCCCGCCCGATGGCTGTCGACATCAGCGAGCTTATGCCCCTGCGCCATACCACGTGCAAGCGCAAGGATATTATCCCCAGTGCGCTGCAACGATCCTAAGGGAATGTATTCGATAGCATCAAACTTGGTGTGATACACGTAACCATTTGACGACCAGGCGAAATCCAGCCCAGATACGTTGCCAAAGTCACGAAAGATGCGATAATCCGTGTCGCCGGGCACAATGCCACTCTGGAAGATCTCCTGTGCCATCGACGAGGCGAACGGATAAGGCACCTCCTCAGAGTATGTCTCCAGTAACCAGGGATGATTGGGACCCGCTTGGAAAAGTACCTCTCGTCCACCGGCTCCACACGCCTCCAGATTAATGAACGCACGCACCTCCTTCGCCCATGGATGTTGCGTGATAAATCCATGCGATGCTGGCAGGACATTCTCCTCGCCACCGTTGAACAGGAAGATGATGTTATGTCGCAGAATCTTATCCGACTTGGAAAGTACACGAAGAATCTCTAGCATTACTGCACACCCGGCGCCATCATCACTGGCACCTGCAAACAAGGGCAATCGTACTTTGTATAATGCTGAAGCAACATTCGATTTGTAGCATTTTATATATTTCGGACATATAAAAACAGGATAGGAAATATGCATATATATGTAGGCTAAATTGTTTCTTCCTTTGACTCTAACATCGGTGGTTTACAAATCAGTTAAGGGTGCATCACTTGTGATACAGATACCAGATTCGAACTATGTTACAAAGTCGTCATATTTATATCCGAAAAGATATACAAGATGTACAGAACCTGAACAAGTGAATCACAAGTGGTGCCCATGAGGTACCCATACCAAATAGACCGACTTTGATATTACGAAGAAATAAAAACCGGCAGATTCAGATCGTCTGGGGCCCTTAGGCTCTTTATGTTTGGGGAACCCCTTCTGTCAACAATCAACAAGCTTAACGGGCCCTTCTATACTAGCGAGGCCCCTAAGCTTGTACCTAGCTTAATGGATAACACTGGGCAACACAGAAATTCAAATGAATGAAACAAATATATAAATATATAAATATACGGAATAATCATTCATTATTTAAAATGTCTTGCTAATAGTTATATATTTTCTGTATTCAGTATATTGTAGTATATCTTTATTAATAATAATTTCAATTTCTATATTAGACGGCATTATTTAACACATTTTTACTCAATTATTTCAAAAGTTAGAGATATCTACCAATCCTTTATTTTTAGTATCCCATAACCCTTAATACATATTATCACAATATCCTCTCATTACATTATTACAGACTACAATTTCTGATCATAAAATCGCATAAAAAATACAAAAATAATGAATACATAAATATCAAATTATCTACCTATAAATTAGTACTGCACTTACACTTTTCCTCTTTTCCCTATAATTTCTTCAACTGTTGCCACTAGATCTACAACTTCCCTAGTCGTTCTATAACATTCCCGACCTTCCAATCATATCCATTTTTTCACCTCTCGTCCAGAGCCATACATTCCCTCACAATTTTTCTCCAATCAATCCAGGCACAACAAATATGGGATGGGATATGTATATATGGGTTCATATCCCATCCCTACTTTCCTCCCTTGCTCCTCTGATCAACACCTCGACCGGGCCATTGTTTTTTATCCATCGCACTCATATTATTTTTATCTATGTACGCCGTTTGTATACTGGATTTTACCAGCTGCTAGCTATGCACTCGGGTCGAATCTGTTCCTCAACTCCTCGGCATATTTTCCGCACCCACGCATCTAAGGCTCCTAGTCACACTCCATTCACTCGTACGCACCACTCCCATACCGAAGTAACTAATCTTTCATTCTCCACTCTACTCAATTTCTCATACCTGGCTTCCCTGCTTACCGTGTCCCATCTTATTGACATTCTTCCAGTCTCCTTTAGATCCTTGATGAGCCAGGCTTTCTCTTGTATTTCCCTTTCTTTCACTCCCCACACATCCAGTCCCTACATCATTCTAGGTAACACGCATACATTACATGTCCTCCAATACTACATCCCAATTATTACCCCATATTTTACCCCATCTCTCTTTCACTCCAACACAAGCACTTTTAACCAATAACTACAGTGGGTGCCTGCGCACCAAGGTATTGGCAATACTAAGGCGGATATGCTAGCCAAGAAGGCAGCGGAAACCACCATCCATGGCCCTGAACCAACCTGTGGATTATCAAGGTCCACAGTGAAGGAATGGATTAAGAATTAGCATCGCGCTAGTCACGAGACCGCCTGGGGGGGTCCTAGGCAGGCCAAGAGGCTGCTAGATGCATCACACAATAGAGCCCAACAAATTATAAAGCTGAAGAAAAGCGATATTGGGCTACTTGTTAGCCTACTGACAGGTCATACCACCTAGCCAATATAGGCAAAGGCGACCTCACAAGCTGCACCTACTCTGCACTTGTGCATCCCTAGTACCGGAAAGACTTTCTTTGCTAGGCAGTGAGCAGGTAAGCCTTGCTGAATTCAAAGGGAAGTCGGTCAAGGAGATTCTAGCCTTTTCTAAGGTGATCTCCGTTATTGCACCACAGTATTGGTCCATGCACAATAGATCAAACAAAGCTGGTCGCAGTGCTAGTGGCGTTGACCGCCCAGGATTAATTAAAAAAACAATAACTAAAAATGAAAGTAGCATGATCGTCTCAAACATGATCAATATCTCAGAAAGTAGAGCCAAGCTTCTTCCAATAACATATTCGTATTCTCAGCAAGTCCATTTAAGTCAGTTTTATAAGCGTTTATCCAAGAAGTACAAAAAATGAAAATTTGCTGCCCAGTCTAATATACGACTGCTCTTGGGACAGAGCTAGAGCTTATACACTTGCTGCCTACGATAGATTATACTACAATAAATTATAGAAACATTCATATCTAACTTGAAGATCATTAATGATTAAAAGGCAATTTAAACACGATTTGTTCGAAACATATTCAATTAGATCTACACTTTGATATAAATTATGTGCATTTGATCATTTTCCAATACTAGTCTTGTAAGATACTGTCGGTTGAAGAAGTCGTACATTTCAAAGTTAATTGTAAACATTATTGGTAAATAGACGGTTTATTGGTGGATAGCGTTTGATCAAGTTGACCTCATTGTTTTTTAAATTGGTTTAATTTGAAAACTATAACACATCAGAGACAATAATAGATGCAACGCGTGCACATTAGTAAATCTATCGCCTAACTAATTCAAGGAAACTATGAATTGTTCATTTAGACCATCAAGAACGAGTCCGCAGTTTGCTATTCTTCAAGGAAATGCAGTAATTTTATAAATTAGACTTCAGAAGTAGGAAACGTCAACGAAATTATGTGATATACATGAGATTTACATGAATTAAATGTTAATAGAAATATAATCTTCATAAAATTAACAAATATTGAAATGTAGAAGGAACAATATCTTGTTATATTGTTATTTATATATTTATAATTAATATTAATATTATTATTCAACAACCTTTTTCTACCACATACTAGTGTAAGGGAATAGTAACTTTCACCCGGCCTAATCCGGTCTCGCTACTGATGGTACTTGCATTCTCTGAACTTTTTTGTGCAAATGGGTTTTTTTCCGGGGACCGTTGCAAGCGAATCGCCCAACCTTCATTCGCATTTTTACCTCGCAATCAGGAGTTCGCGAACGGCGCTTCTTGAGTGGGGAGACCAAGTGGTCACCCATCCAACGCCTAGCTACGTCCGACGTTGCTTAACTGCCGTGATCTAACGCCGCTTTTATAATTAATATATAGTTGTAAATCCTTTTAACGTCTGTTAGATGGCAACAAACGAGTTTTTCGATACTTTGGATACCAGTAATCATTTATGTTCTTTCTCTAGAGTGTAGATAGAATTACTTAATTATGTAACCAATACCAGTGTTTACTCAACACATACATTTATTAACGTTCAATATTGGCAATAAACCTTAAATCATTATTTAACAATTACAAAACAACACACACACCCAAATCAACCGACAATTTGTGATGTGGTAAACCAATAGAATCATGGTTATCTAAAATAAACTTCAATAATTTAAAAGGAAACCCGAGTATCGGTCACACAACACTGGGTCAAAAATGTCAAAATCAATATTAAAATAAAAAATCAGATCACGTGGACCAAGAGCTGTCATCACCAGTCAGCCAACAGAGGGAAGAAGACGAGATGGTGGATTACG
>JAODAC010035056.1:0-13441 GCA_027575185.1 Mimaenictus wilsoni
GGGTAGTCCACGAATCCTGCTAAAAATAAAAGATTCGCGTTAATTCGCGGGTTGATGTTGCTGTTCGCAACACCGGGATACATGGAAGAATATGGCGAATGAATGTATAAGGCTGGAAGGGGAATGGGCGTGTGAGGTTCGAAGCGCGGGGAAGAGTGTGCAAGGTTGGTTGAAAGATAATGGCAGGGGGGTGGCAACGTTAAAGGTCCTGACGAAAAAATGGCTGAGGAAAGCGTTGGAGCGAGAAGAAGAAGGGGCAACCCTATAGGCCGATGTCGAGTAAGAATTTTTTTTTCACTCTTCATGTATAACCTCTTACATTCTTCATCCATTCTTAATCGTACCCTTCTCCTCTGACCATCATCTCGCTTTTGCCATGCATTCCTTCTTTGTAATCGGCGCTATATTCCCAATATAAGAGATCTTTTATCCTGATCTTGCATGTTTTTTATAGTCGAGTTTCTGCGAAGTGTTATTAAGTTTTGCTGGGTTCATCTGTCTTTCCACAACAATCCCTGATACCTTAACCATATGTCCCACTAGCTCGCCGGCCTCTAGATACTTCTCTACCAATTCTAGGGACATCTCTCTACGCTTCATCCATATTTGATCATACATTGGTGCCAGGTCTTATATCTTATCACTATCGTCACTGTCTCCTATCCTCCACTCATCTGATCTAATATAGCCGCTGGTGAGGATTTCTTAAATCTCATTCCTCTTCAGGAACCTGATTTATTTCACATTAGAAATGAATATTGTACAGAAAAACATGCGGTGGATGACGCGTTCGTTACCGGAGCATAGATTTCATCAATTCGAGACAGGCTATTCTCAGTCGTCGCAGCCTACAAAAACAAAAACATATGCATTAAATTTTAAGTTTTATTTGATCGTGATAGCGAACCGGTAATAACAGCATATGACACGCCTCGGTTCTCAGGTCAGAACACTTCGGCCTGTGGTTCAAAAACACTTCGCTTTGCACTAAGCCGTGTATTATCTGTTTCATTTCCTGAAAATATGTAAAATAACACAGAAATGACTAGGGTTAAAATAAAAATAAACTTTTATATTGCAAATACATACAACGCGATATTAGATATAATTTACATATACAACTATGCAACAATAATTTTACACTTGGTTTTTTTGATATAAATTAGTATTAATAATAGGAGATTATTATTGGGAGGAGTTATTAGATGGTGTCCGCCCTAATAGTCTCTTGTATCCAATCGATGTTCGGAACTATTTTGTCGTAGAGTCGTGGCCTCTCCATGCCGTTCTTTGCACATGCGATCCTCCAATTCGTTACGCCAATCAACGACCATCGAGTTCCATCGTTAACTTGGCAATGCATTGGAGAACCAGCAAACTCTTCCTCCTTGAAAAATATTACAAATTTTTAGATCTTATCTCCTTCCCATCTTTTTTTTCTCCATATATTGATATGTTACGAGAGTTCGAAGTAATACTTACATTACAATCTTCTTGTCCATATGCAGTCTCAGCACATAGACTATTCACACTAGAAATGCTAATATTTTCGCACTTCTCCATCGCTGTGACCTTAATATCAACTCTTTGCAATTGATCCCGATTTCGAGCCCAACCCAATGTATTGCAATGTAGGACATCAGTGGCACGAAGTTGTTGAGGAAGACATATAGGTCGTACAAAATCGGTCATCGTTAAAGGTTCCTCAAGTTTAACCATAGCAATTGTTGATCCTTCAACTGGAGACTTGACCATACCTACGATACGACGTTCTTGTTGCCAGGGAGATGAACTGGAAAGGCGGACGCTTCCGGCCCGCACAAGCCATTCTGCTTTGGGTTGTCCTTGGAAACAAGACGTCGTGGTGACCACCCAGTTTGGAGAAACTAAAGTGCCATCGCAGATATGGACATCATCTTTGAAGAGGGCCATATGCCAGGGCCAGTCACCATGTGCTGCCGTCTTTCCCAAGACTGGATCGACACTAGACTCATGGGTAATTTGCATTCCACACTCCAAATTCGCACATGTGACCTTCAAGACCTGTTTGGTGGGGCACTCCGACCGGACGAAGCTAATCTCCGACGCCGTCGGATCATCCATGGACACATACGACACGTTCTCCTCGTTGTCTTTTTCGACCTGTACTGATGTGACACTCCTAAGAAGGGCGTTTATTCACTGTTAGAGTTAAATTGAGGTTAGATACTTCGACATACTCATAAGATAACGTCTTGCACAAAGAGGACGCGACCATGTGCAGGATCTCGACGGTTTTGTTCGCTGGTATTGAAGCGTTCAGATTCTCCGTGCAGAGTTTGCCAACTTCGCCTTTCTCGTTAAACACGACGAAGCCCTCCGGATGGTAGCGTGGAAGGTGTGGTGTCACGACTTTTACTTTCGTCATCTGTTGAATGCTCGGAGCTAATGTGACTGTTCGAGAAAGGGGAAAATTTGGCGTGAATGAAATACGAAACATAGCATGAAGAACGATGTTAGTGTGGCAAATGATACTTACGACATGCGCGCTCGTCGCTTCCGTCTGGACAGTCACGTTTACCATCACAGCGCTTTGTGGAGCGAATGCAGGTTCTTCCAATTCCGCAGTGGATATGATCGGTTGGACAATAGGCACATGATTTCTCGTCGGATAGGTCTTGGCAGTCTACTACACCGTCGCAAATTCGCGGAGATAAAGCGCGGGTTTGCATTTCTTGAACGCAGCCTGTCGAAAATTAATGGTATTCATTATTTCATTCATAAGATAAAAGGTAGTTTCTTCGGTTCATTAATTTTACAGATCTATCAAAGTCCGAATAATCATTCCAGCTTAACGTTACATGGTCTTAGGTATGGTTTTATTTAATTATCTTTAAGTAAAATTCACATTACATCTAGTACCACTAGATAAAAACAATGAGGTATGACATTCCCATGAAAGATTGATAATTCCTACAACAAGAAGGTAAAGTGCGAATAACAACTGAACACTTTTTTCTACGCCTGTTGGTATTAAATAGTTGACTTGTTCTCAACATAAGTTCCGGTTTCTGCATACTCACAGTAAATATATTTTAAGAAGTCGTTAAGATCGCGGAAATCTATCCCTTGTATAGAAAGTCTATCCCTGGGGACTTGAAACTGTTAACAGGGATCTCTATGTAGTATAGATCCAGATGACTAGGATTACTAGGACTAGAATTACCAATCATCCTTCAGACTTATGAGAATGTTTAATCTGGCCTTAACATTTTTTTAGGTTTAAACTTCTAAACAGCAAAATAATGACTCCTACCTGGTTTAGGTATACAAGATCCATCTCCATGAAATTCCGGAAATTTGTTACAATCCAAAGCCTCTTTGATCTTCGCTGCTAAGCGTCCCCCACATCCGGTCATGAAATCCCTACAGTAACTTCTACAAGGCAGCAGCATTTCATCATTCTCACTGCCATGTTCACATCGGGGTTGGAGAACATTGCACACGAAGTCATAGGCCAAACGGTAGCATTCCCCATCCACTAGTTCCCGAAAACTAATGACGTCCTCTTTCAGATCGTTGAGATCATTATGACCCATTATGTTCGGATAAGTTGTAATATTATAGTCCATCTTTTTACAGTAGTCCAATTGAAGAAGGGTACACTTTCTACGAATAGGTGACTGTGTGACCGCTTCGGATACTATTTGGTAGGTAGAAGGACGTGCTGTGGTCGTTTTGATTAGATGATTCTCTATAACTTCGACGCTATGTGGATCTATGGTTAGGTTGCGGAAGTAGAGCGAATCTTGTTCAAGGGCCACCTCGCTGGCGATGAGATTCTCTAGATCTTTGGCGCTTGCCGTTGTGTAGGTTGGGTCTATGTGGATGTCAAAATGGACGACTAGGTCTTTACCTTCCGTTCTAGATATTTCAATAAGAGTTCGATTAAGGTGTTGAAGAATGTGTTTAGTTTAGTATGCCAAGGCTTTGTTTATATATGTAAAAATTCAGTCCCCTTTTTGTCTACCTGTGAGCACAGTGAACGGTTTCTTGACTTTATATCAATTAATGGTCAGACAAATACATTAAAATAATACAATCAAATTTAGAAGGGATGTAAAACTGTAACCCGTATCAAAGCCATGTTGTACAAAGCTCTGATTTGGCCTAATACAGAATAATAAATTCTGATATTAGAAAAATAAAGACATAAAGAAAAATAATGCAAAGGATACTGGGCTCAGTGTCACAAAATAATGAATTTAGAATACGATAAAATGGGTTCTTCCAAGCATTGGAAGAACATCCGGAAATGAGTTTGAAGAGGGGCTAGCACTGGACCTGTAGACAACTTATGAGTAGTACATAGAGACAAAAGCCTAAGATCAGGTCTGGCTATAAAAAATCAAACAAGTGTCCACCCAAATGTTGGGTAAGCATATACAACTCCAACAGCGGAGGTGTAAATACTGCTGTAACTCCTCCCACTTCATCTGGAGATACAGAAAGATGGGCTGAGTGCCCTTGCATTTTAAGCACTTGGAGCAGATCAATAGATCAATCTGGTCAGTTTACAAGAGGTTTGCTATCACAGGGAAGTTTAGTGGAAGAAGCTAAGGAAAGCCAGGGCGCAATTAGGGGTGTAAGCCAGTGAATAAAGAGAGAGAGAGAGAGCCTGCCCGGATATTTGAATAAGTTCTAGAGAGATCTGTACCACCAGAAAACCCTGGAGAGCACTGGACACAAACATGCAAGTGGCATAGGACGATAAATCAAAGGATTCTTCCAAATAATCATCTTCATTTATCGTAGTAATTTTAATTATAGCAATTATCCAAAAGTAATAACTAGAAATGCAGAATATATTAATATATTCGGCTTTACGGAGTTCATAAATTGCTATTACTTTACGAAAATATACCGGTGTGTTAATTATAACACATAAAATAAACCCACGTGTGTTATAAACACATTTTCCACTGATTTCAGAAATATGATTTGTAGGTGTAAAAATAACCTTAAATCACATAACCTAGATAAACATACCCATCGAGAGCAAGAATATCAGTGCCAGCAAATCCGAGCCGATAACTGCTTCGGCGGAAGAGCAAATTCAGCCGCTCCTTGTACTCGCGCGATTTGACACGGAATTCCTCGGTTTGTAGGTCGGCCATTGGTGCTTCGAAGGCATCGCCTTCCATTACATTGAAGGAAGCTCGAAAGATTTGCTCCTCGGCTGGTTGAGTCAAATAAAACGTATCTGGACAAAAGCAATTAGTTACGTACAATTAGTTTTGCGGCCTCTTCATAGCTATATTCAGTAATATTCAAAAAAGAAATGGTTTGTTAGTAATTGCAATTGCACACATTTTTTATATGGCCAAGGTTTAGGTCAATGATTCTCAACCATTGCGCTGCGAAATTATATTATTGTCACTCACATTGTTCGATTTACAATTAGATCTAATTAAAACATGAGTGGCCAAAGTGGACTCTCCGTTTAGAGTTGGTTTTACTTGAAGGAGGATTCCCCCTAAATTGTATTTATAATTAAATTTGGGTTAATTGTTTTCAAAAGCAATGTCGGCTCCTTTCCGTTTTGGCTGGGGTCAAATTTGTTGCAAGAACAACCACTTCGAATTTCGTCAAGTGCAAGGGAGACTCCCGTTTGAAATAGGTTAATTTTTCATTTTTTGTGAGTCGCCAAATTTTGAAATCGTTAAAAGTGTGTCGCAACAAAAAGAGGTTGAGAACCACTGGTTTAGACATGTATTAAGTGTTAACGATCTTCTCTTTCCAGGGAAATATGGAATCTCCATTACTTCGGGAAGTTTTGTACACTTTTCTCATAAATAGTACCTCTTGCAAAGCTTCTAATCTGTTTCGGCACATTTGTATAAATTTTGCAATCATTTCTAGGCATCGTGGGTTTCCCTATGTTGCTTTCTCGGCAGAGGAAATCTACTATTTTCTGAAGTGTACTCATTTTGAATAAGAAATAATTGGTCATCTTTTTTATTGCAATTAATTTAGGAAATTAAATTATCTCCTTAGCTGTTAGGGTCATATACTTTTTTTCGGGAGCGTATGAATAAAGTATGACTAAAAGAAAGGCATATGAAGACTGGGTCTGTAGTAAGTGGCTTAATGAAGGCGGGGGAAGCCCTAGAGGCGTGGGTGCGGTACATAGGTCGAGGGATAGAGGAAGAGATGTGGCTGAAGAACTTTAGAGGAACAGAGGATCAGAAGTCCATGACAACAAGCTCGTACAATACATGATGCACTGATTCAGAGCGTGCACCGCAAACAGGACGAGGTGGGGATCAGAGTAGCAACCGAGGAAAATATGTATGGGTTAATAATATGTGAGGTGCGAATGGGAGAGGATAGATTGGTGAGAAAGGTATAGATGAGGAGCGCAAGCGAAGGAGGAGGCAGTGCCATGATTATGGGTTGGTGGCAAGTTAGTGGCAGAAATGGCAAGAACAAGAGGCAAAGAGATAGAGGAGCAGACGAGGCAAAAACAAATTCGAAGCAGTACATATAATTCTGGGTATCAAGCTGGTAGTGGGGAGGAGACCGGTTAATATGGACTGCAAAGAAAAGACGGTCGGGGAAAAGCGAATAATGGCCAGAGCTACATGTGGTTCGGAAGAGACCGGGAGCAAGGTCTGGATCGGAGAAGGGTACAGAAAATGTTAGCTGTGCGGAGTAGGCTATGATACGTGGGAGTACCTGGTGTGGGAATGGGTAGGAATGAATGCGGGATGGGCAGTAGGTCTGAGAGGCGGTGTGAATGTGATAGGAGTGGTTGGGGGAGAAAGGGGATGGGGTGATAGAAAAGCAAAGAAGAAGGAAGGCTGGACAATAGAGAGATGGAATCTAGTATCAAGGCAATGCAATTTGTAATTTTTACGTTTGGTTAGTTTTTTACTGTATTTATTTATAGAACTTTAGTGTAAGTTATTTATAGACATTTAGTGCATTGTTATGTATTTATTTAATGGAGCTGTAAAAGATATGTGAAATACGAAGAAATTTGTGACAGAAGTATGCCAATAAAGATCTTATTATTATTATCATATGAGGTGTGTATTGTGTCAGAATTGCCGAGGGAATGTATGGCTCTGGAGTTGGAAAAATGGTTATGTTGCAGTTAAAGCATTCATTTAGTTAATGCATACATTTACTAGCCAATGTATACATTTGCTGAGATCCGTAGTTAAAGTATTCGTTATAATCGAAATGAATGCATTTACTAGTGAATGTATGCATTCATGGAGTGCCTCTAATCAAAGTGAGTCAAATCTACCGGAAAACTGCAATTCTAACCTCTTTATTCGTGCTGTAGGTTGTAGGGCTGTTTGCACCGTTTGTTTTTTTGTTGTTTTTCCGTTTGGAGTTCTTGGTTTGTGAATTGTTTAATTTATATGTGTCCAGAGTAATAAATAATTATCAATTATCATATCAATTTTTTAGTCATAAATAAAAAATTGATAAAGACGTAATGAAATATAAATTCTACGAAAATATTAACAATATTCCACAGAAAGGTAACAGATTTCGTATGTCTAAGGAAATTGGGATGTTTAATAAACAAAACGGAAGATGACTATTTTCAAATTGGAGCACGCAATGGAATTTTAAAACGGTTATATTACGAACTATTGCAACCAAACAGTCGATAGGTACCGCACAGGGATTTTCTAAATGCCAATGTAAAACAAAGAGCACAACAAATAGATGTGCATGCTTAAGGCATGCACATCTATTTGTTGTGCTCTTTGTAAAGCAAAAAAATAGTGTAATTCCAAATGCCATGGACGTTTAAATTGTTTAAACAAATAACGTGTTTTTCTTATTTATATATAATTGTTTATTTTGTGTTTCACTTTTTTTCTTTCTCTGTTAGATTTGTTTTGTATTTTTATGTTTTAAGTTTTTATTTCCTTTTATATAGAATGTATATTTATTTATGTTTCATTAAATTTTATGTTGCATAGAGTATTGTTTAAAATTGTTATTGTATTGTTAAGAACAAAATTTTTATCTATTTTAATGTGTTTTCTGAGTTACTTCTTTCATCTGTTTTATTTTTCAAAATTTAATTTAAAAAAAATTGTTCCAACTAAATTTTACTTGTAAATTCATCAATTAGCGCGTTGACTGCAATGGGTTAATAACTTCATACATTATCTAGGTAATGCATGTAATCACTAGTTAAAGTGTTCAATCCTATAGTGAGTGAACGGTTTGACTGAAATGGGAAGTGAATGCATGCATTGGCTAGTAAATGTATACGTTGGCTGGAATGTACACTTTGACTGCAACATATATACTGCAACATTTTAGGAGTTTACGCTCTTCACTTGTACATGGCGCCACTAGAATGGCTGTTAAGGGTCATTTTATTAAAATAAGCTATAATGGCAACCTACTTAATAGAATCATTTCTGTTGAACGTTACTTTTATGCAATTTCGTAACAGTAAACTAAATTTGCATAATATTTCTAACGACTAAAAGAGCAAATTCAAGGTTTCAACCTGTTATTTACACCTTACACCGTACAGATTTCAAATGGCGTAACTCTTGCACATACTGTCGCAACCATATGGATTAAATTGCATTGCACTCCAACGCTCAAAGATCAAAATTAACATCGCGTGATATTTCTAACAGCATGCCTCCTAAGTTAGTTTACCTCAAGTGTTACTTAATTCATAACAGTTCGACTTGAATTGGAGGTGCCTTCTCTGACATTCGAACGATATGCTTGACATTCCAAAGAATTCTTAAGAAGTGAATGCTACATTTGCCTAAGTACGATGAAGAGGAATACTTACATCCGACGTAGATAGCAGCGGCGCCAGCGAGGAGTAACAGCAGGAAACTGGCAAGAATGCAACACCCGCACTTATACTGCCTGCTGAGCTTCCGCCGCGTGAACCGGATGTCCGAGTCTGAAGACAGGATCGAGCTCGCCGATCGACGATACTGCCTTCCATTGGTGCTCATTGTGCTTACAGACATCTACAAACATAAATCACAAACAAAATCAGCTCGCAAATCAACAAATAACAACGAAAGGAAACAGTCCAACACATGTCTGACACAGATTCGGAACAAAAAAGATTTCACCCTGAGAAATTTTATTGAAGCTAATAAGTCGTTTATGGTAATTTTTGATTTCTAATTCTAATGATGATTGAGGTAAAGATTAACGAACGCGGAAATGACGCGTTGTCGTGTCAGATGTTGGAGATTTGTTCGGAGTTTATTACGTTGTTATGTCGTTATGAAGGAAGTGAAATGATACTGCATTAAAGTGACATCTGGGTGACTTCGCACAATTAATCTAGGTTGATTGCACTAGCTGAGAAAAGAAATATTTCCTTTATTCTTGGAATTAAGAAGTGCCCAGATGGTGTCGAAGAAAATGTGATTTTAAAATGTCTTTAAAGTTTTATAAAATGTGTCATATCTTTAGAAATGCTGTAATTTCAGTATTCGTAGTCGTTTCCTTGTAATCGTCGCAACAAAAAATCACAACTAGTGAATTCATATAAAAATGATAAATTCGGTTAATCACCTCTTTATATATTTTTTTAATCACCTCTTTATATATTTAAGAATATTATAGTAGAATGCCAAGGGGGGTTCATGTAAGCAGAGGAACAAGAGATCAAATAGTAACGCTAAGCAGAATGATGGAGGAAGCGACCCTGTATATTTGGACCTCAATACAGCCTAGGATAATGTACCGAGAACTTTGTTACTGGAGAACAACGGAATTTCTAAGGCCGGTACATGAGGACACTAGAGTCAAAACAAGGATAAGAGCGGTAGAGTCGGAAAAGTTTAGGGTAGGGCTAAGAAACAAAGGTGCCCTTTAAGCCTACTATTATTTAATATCTACATTAGTAACAAGGAGGTAGTAACAAGATCTGAGGAAGGGGCAAAATGGATGTTCTAAAGGACAGGAGGTAGGGAAACGAAGGCAGACATAACGTGGAAAGCGTCTGTATTAGAGAAGGTGAGAGTGTTCAAATATCTCGGCTTCCTGATAAGCTATACGGGTGGTTGGAAAGATCACGTGCAGAGTGTACAAATTAGGACGAGGAAAGCATGGGGCATTACAAGGAGAAGGTTCGTAAAAGAACTGATAGCGGTTGGAAAGAGGTACATCAGCATACATTATTCTACAAGAGGCTGGAAAACCGTTGAATGAGAGGTAATGAGGTATGAAAAAAGCTTACAAAAGAAGACAAGAGATTACTCAAGTTAGTATGGATGAAGTGTGCAAAGAAGAGAAAAGTAGTTGGAAGAAAGCAAGACAGAAAACTACGAAGTATCGTGAGGTCTGAAAATCTGGACGAAGAATTGGTTAATGATGGGCTACCAGTGGAATCTATAGAAGAGGAGAAGATGGAAGTAGAAGAACAGTTACGACAAGAGAAAGTTAGAAACAGAAATTGCAGTACGAAATATACTCCGATCCAAGTGGAGAAGACCCGAGTACATAGAAACTCAGATAGAACCAAAGATGATACATTTGTATTAGCTAGAAAGAGGCGGGAAGGGACCGACTACAATGAGATGAATAACGAATGGGCGACGTAGGTGAAGTAAGGGAGTCGACAGTATCAAGATGGTTAGACGAAAAGGGACAAAGTCTGTTCCTACTAAAAGTGTTCATAAAGGAAAGGAGAATAAGACTGCGGGCAGCGTATTCTGGTAGTTTTCCTGTATGTAATTATTTATTTGTTTGTTTATTTATATATTATCTCATGTGTTCGTTATTATTTATTTTGTAAATTGTTATAAATTAGGTGTAAAAAGTGAATGATATGGTGTTTGAATACCAATAGTAAAGTCTCTCAGTATATCCCTCATTACATAAATCATAAAAAATTTAAAAAGAAAAACAGTAAGAAACAATAAACATAAGAAAAAAAATATCATTACTACAAACTTGTATGGAAAATTGCGCAACATATTACACAGTCTAATCAAAATTAGCAAAATTGTGAAAAAGAACACCGTTTCAAATGTTTGATTTCATGCTATTTTATTACTCAATTAGCGCGACTCATTTACAATCATAATGCACCGAGTATTATATAAAAAAAGTTAATTGACTACAAATTTGATCCAGTTTCGATAGTGTTTTGTAATTATCAGACAACTTTCTATTCCCAAATAAAAAGGAAATAAGCTTTTAAATATATTATAACGTATTAGTCAATATTTCTATTAATCTTTATAGAATTGGGTTTTACAGATGTTAAGGCATAGTAAGGTAAGTTTTTATTGATCAGAAATAGGCATTATTTGCATAAACAACCAAACAATCATATTAACCAAGCCCATGAATGATTGACATTGAAATTCAAAGTGAAATGTATCACAAAAACTGTAATAAACTAAGCGGTTAAGATATTTGACCTCTGAATTGAGAATTGTACAGGATAGTAACGACTAACAGTAAGAGTTCTATTTGAATAATATTTTCAGCACCCTGTATAATTTAATATAGCACACCTTAAAATTCCACTTCCTTATTACATTTTGCAATTCGAGATTCTGCAACGCGCGAGATTTGAGATTCAACCAGATTACCGTTGCATATATCACGCTATGGTTTAGCATGTAACTGAATATTTGTGCATAAATCTTGTTACCTTTGATATATGACACTCTGCACTAAAGTCGAACACCATATGCATTGCTTACTGTTTAAACGTACATGAACTGAGAAAATGTGGCTCAATAAGTGCATTTGTTAGCCTTCGGCGTTGACCAGTACTTGAGCGACATCTGGTAAATAGATTGGAATATGTTAGGAGTTAGGAGTGAAGTAGTATTGCAGGCAACGTATTTAGTTATGTGTAAATATAACCGTACAATTTGCTAAAGGAAGCTCCAAATCAACCATAAAATATGCAACATAAAATATACAATTAAACCACTCAAAATATAAAATAATCAACTCTATCTTCCTCCACTGTTACGTTTCTTCTCCGCTACCAACATTGCGATGAAATTTACCCCTCCTCCA
Source organism: Mimaenictus wilsoni (assembly GCA_027575185.1). Taxonomy (NCBI): domain Eukaryota; kingdom Metazoa; phylum Arthropoda; class Insecta; order Coleoptera; family Staphylinidae; genus Mimaenictus; species Mimaenictus wilsoni. The sequence goes on from JAODAC010035056.1 coordinate 12,043, forward strand.
TTCTTGTCACTTGATTACCCTCTATTCCTTCCGCCCAGTGCCTTTCCTTTCCTGTGCCATCACATTCCCACGCCAGGTGCTCCCACGTGTCGATCCCTATCCCACACCAAATACATACCTTTCGCCCTCTCTCCTCTGATCCACAACGCGCTATCGCCAGTAGTGCTTTCTCACTTGCACTCAAGTCCGCCTATGTATACAGGCCTCCGTCCCACCACCTGAATCCTTTGGTATGATGGATTGTAGGAGCTGATCACGATATGGTTTTGCCTTATTTGTTCTTCTATCCGGGTTTCTCTCTCCCTTACTACGCCCTCCAATGCTCTACGTTCCTGCCACAGTCGCCTGACCGCGGAAAGGCCCACCGATTCATATGCCCGCCTCCTCCTCACTGCCCATCCATTGCCCCCCCCCTGCCAGCACAGTACATCCACACATTCGTCACCAGTCTCTCACTTCCCATTCCTTCCAACCCTTCCTCATATCTTGCCACTCTTGCAGTCGTTTCCACTTTCATACTAATCATTCCTGCCTCCTGAAGCACTATATAGTCCAGAGTAGATCTCTCCAATCCCATCATGCTCTTCAGGAACCAGGTCTGCTCCCGTTCCAATACCTCCCATTCATCCAATCCCCACACTTCCACTGCATACAGCAAGATCGGCTTTACACACGCCTCCCACATTTTCATTCCTATATCCCAATTTCCTGCCCACATTATCCCCCATTTACCCTTTATACTTTCCCATGCACACCTTGCCTTCCCTTGCACCCATTCCACGTGGTCTTTCCATACACCCGATGACTTGAACTGGAAGCCGAGGTATTTGTTTATTATATCTATATTTACGTAGTTACACTTCAGGAAGTATGATTTAAAAATGAGCTTGGAAAATAGATTTGATAAAAAGCTCAACAATAAGAGATGAGATATTGGAATTTACTTCATTTCTTGACTCAAACAAAGGATAACGCCAATACATCCACATCGTAACATTGAATGACTATAGCGAAGCTGTCCTTAACAAATCAAAATGATGAATAATCATTGATAGACAAATAAAGATATTAAATCATGTGCTAAATTAGTTGAAAGAGACAAGAATACCCCTGAATGTGCTGAATCAATAACCTCTGCAATTCCAGCACGGTACCAATCATCCTACGAAACAGACAATTCTTCGTATACGGTCTTGGTTTTGTGATCTTTACATTTGTATGACCTAAAGTGCCGTGATCTACGATAACGATAACCCACGACTCATTTACAAGTTTCAAGTTCGGCGTAGCAGTTGTCACCGATCGCGTGTGTACGAAAAGGTCACTGTTGCGAACAGCAACATCAACCCGCGAATTAACGCGAATCTTTTATTTTTAGCAGGATTCGTGGACTACCCGT
>JAODAC010035067.1:0-13435 GCA_027575185.1 Mimaenictus wilsoni
TATATATATAGCGTTAAAAGCAAAAAAAGATAGTGACCAGAAGCTATTGCCAATATTGGCGGTGTGAAATCAAAGGTTGACCATAAATAACCTGCTCCGTCTTTGAAACAACCCAAAACGCGGATGCGGTCTACTCTTCTCCGTTCTTGTCCTTGCTCTCTTGCTGGCGCTCGGGTATGGAGAGATAAAATCTGGCCCTAATTTTGCTCATAACTTAACCTAGCGTCTGTCTTCTTCAATCTTTTGAGGTTTTTTTTTTCAGGGCGGGCACGTTTAGAGAGAGCGCCATGTAACGTTATGAAAGCGATCTCAAAGGCTCACTGGACAACACAAAAGGCATCCGACAAACTGCCGCCTCTCGCATCTAAACCTACCTCTTCATTCTCTTATAACCTACGGCCCACAAGAATCAAAGCCACAAGCATAGAAGCTTACAAGCTTACCGGCAGGCAGACAGCAAGTAGGCAGGCAAGGCAGGCAATAAAGTATCTATAAAATAAATTTGGAATTAAGTCTTTAAGACTTTAATAAAAACGCGTGGCTATCCACGATTAGATGTTCGTTTTGATGACTTCATTTAAGATAGATTTTTTAACAAATTAAGAAAAATTAAAGAATTTAAAGTAAAACAAAATTTAAAACTAAAAAAAATCAGACAATTTTAATGTAAAAAAAGCAGAAATTTCTTCTCAGAAAATCTTTTTAAATATCACAAAATAAGTTCAGTAAACTCAATAATTAAGTAGAAATTTTAGATTTTCCTGAACGCTAAATTTTCGATTTTCGAAGTTGGCAGAAATTGAAAAGAGAAGGTTAAAATTAAAACTTCAAATTACTGGTAAATTAGCAACAAAAAACCATTCTTAATTCGTAGTACCTTTATGAGTTGTTTCTTTTGATACCAAACTCAACGCATTACAACCTTTTTTTTAACATTTTCTCCTATCAGCACCGAATTAATCGTTAATTTCATTTCATCAGCACATTCGTCTCTGAATTTGCAACAATTTTTGTTGGAACATCTTGAGGCACACTCGTCTAGTTTCGGAGAAAATGCAGTGTATATGTCCGCTTATGAACTGATGCATTGACAATTTCAAACTTTAATTGAATTTTAGGGCACTAGTACCGAGTAAAAAAATTGGCGCTTGCAAAATTTGTACCAATTATGTATAGATAAACAATAAATAGAAAGAAGAAGAGGCGCTCTCTTTTTTTTCTTATCTCTATATTTTTTTGAAGATTTTTATTAACTTCACAGCGGTAATTAACAACACATAAATGGACACAATTTTAAAGTTAAAAAACCGAAATTTTACTAATTTTTAATGGCATACCAAGCACCTTAATGAGTTGTTTCTTTTGATACCAAACTCAATGCATTACAACCTTTTTTTAACATTTTCTCCTATTAGCACCGAATTTATCGTTAATTACATTTCATCAGCACATTCGTCTCTGAATTTGCAACAATTTTTGTTTGAACATCTTGAGGCACACTCTTCTAGTTTCGGAGAAAATGCAGTGTATATGTCCTCTTATGAATTGATGCATTGACAATTTCAAACTTTAATTGAATTTTTAGGGCACTTGCACCGATTATTAATTATGTATAGATAAACAATAAATAGAAAGAAGAAGAGGCACTCTCATTTTTTTTCTAATATCTTTAAACTTTTTTCGAAGATTTTTTACTAACTTCACAGCGGTAATTAACAAGACATAAATTCAGACAATTTTAAAGTTAAAAAACCGAAATTGTACTAATTTTTAATGCCATACAAAGCACTTTAATAAGTTGTTTCTTTTGATACCAAACTCAATGCATTACAACCTTTTTTTTAACATTTTCTCCTATCAGCACCGAATTAATCGTTAATTTCATTTCATCAGCACATTCGTCTCTGAATTTGCAACAATTTTTGTTGGAACATCTTGAGGCACACTCGTCTAGTTTCGGAGAAAATGCAGTGTATATGTCCGCTTATGAACTGATGCATTGACAATTTCAAACTTTAATTGAATTTTTAGGGCACTTGCACCGATTATTGATTATGTATAGATAAACAATAAATAGAAAGAAGAAGAGGTGCTCTCATTTTTTTTTATTACCTCTATATTTTTTTGCAAGATTTTTTACTAACTTTATTTACGCCACAAAGTTCTAGATACCGAGGATACTGAATGATAAGAGCAAGACCAAGAAGGAATAGAGACCAAGAATGGCCTAGAAGGGAGTGGAATGAGGTGATAAAAGACGAGTCATCCAGAAGTGGGATGTCCACTTTATCCCACTTCTGGTTGAAGTATGACAGAAGGTAAAGGTTAGGTTAGAAGTGAAGTTCTGAAGCTAGACCATCTGATATAAGCATAAAGTTTGTTCTATATAAATGGGGCATTATAAACGTGAAGAATACATCTATAACTTCAGGGTTGAGAGATCACTCAGTATCTACTAACAATCCTGAAGAACACAGCGGTAATTAACAAGACATGAATTCAGACAATTTTAAAATTAAAAAACCGAAATTGTACTAATTTTTAATGCCATACGAAGTACTTTAATCAGTTCCTTCTTTTGATACCAAACTCAATGCATTACAACCTTTTTTTAACATTTTCTCCTATCAGCACCGAATTTATCGTTAATTTCATTTCATCAGCACATTCGTCTCTGAATTTGCAACAATTTTTGTTGCAACATTTTGAGGCACACTCGTCTAGTTTCGTAGAAAATGAAGTGTATATGTCCGCTTATGAACTGATGCATTGACAATTTCAAACTTTAATTGAATTTTTAGGGCACTTGCACCGAGTCAAAAAATTGGTGCTTGCAAAATTTGTACTAATTATGTATAGATAAACAATAAATAGAAAGAAGAAGAGGTACTCTCTTTTTTTTCTTATCTCTATAATTTTTTAGAAGATTTTTTACTATCTTCACAGCGGTAATTAACAAGACATAAATGGAGACCATTTTAAAGTTAAAAAACCGAAATTGTACTAATTTTTAATGCCATACGAAGCACTTTAATGAGTTGTTTCTTTTGATACCAAACTCAATGCATTACAACCTTTTTTTTAACATTTTCTCCTATTAGCACCGAATTTATCGTTAATTACATTTCATCAGCACATTCCTCTCTGAATTTGCAACAATTTTTATTTGAACATCTTGAGGTACACTCTTCTAGTTTCGGAGAAAATGCAGTGTATATGTCCGCTTATGAACTGATGCATTGACAATTTCAAACTTTAATTGAATTTTTAGGACACTTTCTCATTTTTTTCTTATCTCTATAATTTGTTTTCGAAGATTTTTTATTAACTTCACAGCGGTAATTAACAAGACATAAATGGAGACAATTTTAAAGTTAAGAAACCGAAAGTGTACTAATTTTTAATGCCATACGAAGCACTTTAATAAGTTGTTTCTTTTGATACCAAACTCAATGCATTACAACCTTTTTTTAACATTTTCTCCTATTAGCACCGAATTTATCGTTAATTACATTTCATCAGCACATTCGTCTCTGAATTTGCAACAATTTTTGTTTGAACATCTTGAGGCACACTCTTCTAGTTTCGGAGAAAATGCAGTGTATATGTCCTCTTATGAACTGATGCATTGAAAATTTCAAACTTTAATCGACGTTTTCGAGCACTTGCACCGAGTCAAAAAATTGGCGTTCGCAACATTTGTACTAATTCGAGTCGTATAAACAACATATGTAAAGAAAAGCAGATTTTTTTTGTTTTTTTTCTGAATATCTCGAATAAAATAAAGTCTGGTATTTTTCCCTAACGTCACAGAGGTTAGAAAATACTAGTAAGCAATAAACAAAGTACATAAGCACTGTGTTAAAAAGTAATAAACGTAATTTGCAAGCCGATTGGCGATTAGGTCGATTAAGCAAAGTGAATCGCGTGCGGAAAATCGTCGGGCACGCGCGTTTGCACTTTGCGGCCGTATTTAATTATAGCCGTGCTCGCCGGCTCGTACAACGACGTCATCGTCGTGGAAAAATGAATGAACGTAGGCTTACAATTAGACGCAGTCTACAGCTGCCTGAGGTCGGGTCTCTGTCGTCCACTTTCCTGCAAAGTTGCGTGTCCGGCGGCGGCGTGCAGCAAAAGAAACGCGCGCTTCGGCGACTCAGCTTCGCGCCGAAAATAGCGCGAGTTATTTTCAGCCCTTGTGCGGGCCCTTTTTTGTGCGTTTTACCTCGGTTTTACCTCTTCATTTTTCGTAGTTTAAATCACACTGAATGCAAAGAGAACGTGAAGCGATTCAGACATTTTCGAATGAGAATCGAGCGCATTTCTACGTAATTATTGAGTGTTTTACCTATTGGTATTTTTGCGGTGTTTATAAATGAATATCGGGATTTTAACGCTTTATAACTTTTGATACATAAAACTTAGAATTATAATTGATCTATGAGATGAAAGAGCAACTCAAAGAGTTTTATATGCAAGCTTTCACGTGTTAAAAACAATCATCATTTGTTATCTGTTAGCATTTTAGTGTATAATTACTGAGAACTGGAATGATACAATTGTATACTTATTCGTATAATTTCAAAACATTTGCCTGGTTTTCCGAACGAATTTAGTCGGACTACACATAGAAATCACTCTCTTCTTCTCTAGACTTTCTTCCCATTACTGTATTCATACTCAAACCTCAGCAAAAATTACATTTTTATCTAAGGGCGTGTTTAATGTGTTTATAAATGAATATCGGGATTTTAACGCTTTATAACTTTTGATACATAAAACTTAGAATTATAATGGATATATGAAATGAAAGAGCAACTCAAACAGTTTAATATGCAAGCTTTCACAAATTAAAAACAATCATCATTTGTTATCTGTTAGCTTTTTAGTTTATAATCACTGAGAACTGGACTGATACAATTGTATACTTATTCGTATAATTTCAAAGCATTTGCCTGGTTTTCCGAACGAATTTAGTCGGACTACATATAGAAATCACTCTTTTCTTTTCGAGACTTTCTTCCTATTGCTGTATTTACACTTCCACCTTAGCAAAAATAAAATTTTTATCTAAGGGTGTTTTTAATGTGTTTATAAATGAATATCGGGATTTTAACGGTTTATAACTTTTGATACATAAAACTTAGAATCATAATTGATATATGAGATGAAAGAGCAACTCAAACAGTTTAATATGCAAGCTTTCATGTGTTAAAAACATTCATCATTTGTTATCTGTTAGCTTTTTAGTTTATAATCACTGAAAACTGGACTGATACAATTGTGCACTTATTCGTAGAATTTCCAAACATTTGCCAGTAATATTGTTAATATGACTGGTTTTCCGAACGACTTTAGTCGAACTACACATAGAAATCACTCTTTTCTTCTCGAGACTTTCTTCCTATTGCTGTATTCATACTCCCACCTTAGCAAAAATAACATTTTTATCTAAGGGTGTTTTTAATGTGTTTATAAATGAATATCGGGATTTTAACGCTTTATAACTTTTGATACATAAAACTTAGAATTATAATTGATATATGAGATGAAAGAGCAACTCAAACAGTTTAATTTGTAAGCTTTCACGTGTTATAAACAATCTTCATTTGTTATCTGTTAGCTTTTTAGTGTATAATCACTGAGAACTGGACTGATACAATTGTATACTTATTCGTATAATTTCAAAACATTTGCCTGGTTTTCCGAACGAATTTAGTCAGACTACACATAGAAATCACTCTTTTCTTCTCGAGGCTTTCTTCCTATTGCTGTATTCACACGCCCACCTTAGCAAAAATAACATTTTTATCTAAGGGTGTTTTTAATGTGTTTATAAATGAATATCGGAGTTTTAACGCTTTATAACTTTTGATACATAAAACTTAGACTTGTAATTGATATATGAGATGAAAAAGCAACTCAAACTGTTTAATATGCAAGCTTCAACGTGTTAAAAACAATCATCATTTGTTATCTGTTAGCTTTTTAGTTCATAATCACTGAGAACTGGACTGATATAATTGTACACTTATTCGTATAATTTCCAAACATTTGCCAGTAATATTGTTAATATGACTCGTTTTCCGAACGAATTTAGTCGGACTACACATAGAAATCACTCTTTTCTTTTCGAGACTTTCTTCCTATTGCTGTATTCACACTCCCACCTTAGCAAAAATAACATTTTTATCTAAAGGTGTTTTTAATGTGTTTATAAATGAATATCGGGATTTTAACGCTTTATAACTTTTGATACATAAAACTTAGACTTATAATTGATATATGAGATGAAAGAGCAACTCAAACAGTTTAATATGCAAGCTTTCACGTGTTAAAAACAATCATCATTTGTTATCTGTTAGCTTTTTAGTTTATAATCACTGAGAACTGGACTGATACAATTGTATTCTTATTCGTATAATTTCAAAACATTTGCCTGGTTTTCCGAACGAATTTAGTCGAACTACACATAGAAATCACTCTTTTGTTCTCGAGACTATCTTCTCATTGCTGTATTCACACTCCCACCTTAGCAAAAATAACATTTTTATCTAAGGGTGTTTTTAATGTGTTTATAAATGAATATCGGAGTTTTAACGCTTTATAACTTTTAATACATAAATCTTAGATTTATAATTGATATATGAGATGAAAGAGCAACTCAAACAGTTTAATATGCAAGCTTTCACGTGTTAAAAACAATCATCATTTGTTATCTGTTAGCTTTTTAGTTTATAATCACTGAGAACTGGACTGATACAATTGTATACTTATTCGTACAATTTTCAAACATTTGCCAGTAATATTGTTAATATGACTGGTTTTCCGAACGAATTTAGTCGAACTACACATAGAAATCACTCTTTTCTTCTCTAGACTTTCTTCCCATTACTGTATTCATACTCAAACCTCAGCAAAAATAACATTTTTATCCAAGGGTGTTTTTAATGTGTTTATAAATGAATATCGGGATTTTAACGCTTTATAACTTTTGATACGTAAAACTTAGAATTATAATTGATATATGAGATGAAAGAGCAACTCAAACAGTTCTACTAACAATCTTTCAAGTACTCCATGGAATCACTGTTCGTTATCTATAAGCCTTTAAGTCGGTAATAACCGAAAACGAGATGAACGCATTTTCGTATAATTTCCAAACAGTTGCCACCGAAATTGTTAATTAACGACTGGCTTTTCGAACGAATTTCGTCGTACCAAGCCTAAGATATTCTTTTTCTTTTAACATTACATAAACATTGGTCTTAGCGCACTCGTCCCTTTACGAAAACTCTAAAATGCCACAGAAGGCGGTTGTATCAACAAAAAGCGATTACCAAACAAAACGCTTCCTATCATCAGAAATATGTAAAATAGAGGAAAAGATAATGCAGTGGGTAAAACTGTTTGAGTTGCTCTTTCTTTTCATGTCTTAATCATCGCTGAAAGTTAAATATAGAAAGTTTTATCAAACTTTAAAACCCCGATATTCATTTAGAAACAGTTAGTGAATTTATTTCTTTACTTTTACTTTTAGTTTTACTTACTGAATAATCTTACTTAAAACCAATAAGAAGTTATTATAACTCTAATTAGGACGTAAAATAGATAATGTATAAGAACTGCTATAAATGTCTTCAAAAATATAATTATTTTATAGACACATTTCGGAAATATGAATATGTTTGTAAAAACAACCGTTTTATGCAAGAGCAGAAAATGATTTTTCCATGGGAAAAGGGGAAATAAACGCCAAGTTTAGCGAACCCAGCGCAATATATTCGCGAATTTTTCACGTACGCCGAAGTGCATGGGCATGTTTTCGCATCAACGTTGCTCTCGCTCTGCGGCGGGCCTGCCGACGATATAAATAAGTACGAAATGCGTTCTAAGCGACAACGCTCATAATTTACAAATCAATGAATACGTTTTACAGGCGCAATTCTCTTCGCCGAGTCATTGCCGTGCCTCTATATCTCAATGTGCGGCTGAATGTACACAAGACATATATGCCAAACACGATAAAATATTAAGCAATTTCATGCAGCGCTGCAAAATTTACTGTTGAAAATATTCGTTGAATTGCGATTTTTATTACAAAAATTGCGAAATTTTCAAAGAACTTGCGAATATTATAGGTAATCTCAGACAAACTTTAAAAATTCCAATTTCCGAGGTATTTTTAATATTTAGCGTCCAAATGTCAAGTTCCAAAGCCAATTTCGGAAAAACAGGCTACACTCTAAGAATCACAGTCAAGTACTGCATCCGATTTCACTGTATTAATTTAATAATAACTGTATTAACTTAACAATTTAGAATCGACCTTACTCGAAATGTCAAATGCGAAAGTCAAATTCGGGAAAACAGCTACACTCTAATAACCTCTATCTTACATGTTTTGGGTAATAGTTGTCAATTTATATTATGTATGTTAGATGAACGTTGATTTACATTTCGCTGGAAATGTAAAAATGCCATTGAAAAGTTTCCGTTGAAGACATAATTTCGTATATGGCAAGTTTCGCCTACGATTTTACTGTATTAACCTAATAATAACTGTATTAACTTAACAATTTGGAATCGACCTTACTTCAAATGTCAAGTGCCAAAGTCAATTTCGGGAAAACAGGCTACACTCTAATAATCTCAGTCTTACATGTTTTGGGTAATACTTGTCAATTTATATTATGTATGTTAGATGAACGTTGATTTACATTACGCAGGAAATGTAAAAATGCCATTGAAAAGTTTCCGTTGAAGACAGAATTTCGTATATAGCAAGTTTCGCATCCGATTTCACTATATTAACTTAACAATAACTGTATTAACTTAACAATAAATGTATTAACTAAACAATTTTGAATCGACCTGACTTCAAATGTCAAGTGTCAAAGTCAATTTCGGGAAAACAGGCTACACTCTAAGAATCTCAGTCTTACATGTTTTGAGTAATACTTGTCAATTTATATTATGTATGTTAGATGAACGTTGATTTACATTATGCAGGAAATGTAAAAAATGTCCTTGAAAAGTTTCCGTTGAAGACAGAATTTCGTATATGGCAAGTTTCGCATATGATTTCATTACCTTAACAATAACCGTATTAACTAAACACTTTGGAATCTACCTTACTCCAAATGTCAAGTGCCAAAGTCAAATTCGGGAAAACAGGCTACACGCAGGAAATGTAAAAATGCCATTGAAAAGTTTCCGTTGTAGACAACAATTTCGTATATGGCAAGTTTCGCATACGATTTCATTACGTTAACAATAACTGTATTAACTAAATACTTTGGAATCGACCTGACTACAAATGTCAAGTGCCAAAGTCAAATTCGGGAAAACAGGCTACACTCTCATAATCTCAGTCTTACATGTTTTGAGTAATAGTTGTCAATTTATATTATGTATGTTAGAGGAAGGTTGATTTACATTACGCAGGAAGTGTAAAAATGCCATTGAAAAGTTTCCGTTGAAGACAGAATTTCGTATATGGCAAGTTTCGCATACGATTTCATTACCTTAACAATAACTGTATTAACTAAACACTTTGGAATCGACCTTACTCCAAATGTCAAGTGCCATAGTCAAATTCGGGAAAACAGGCTACACGCAGGAAATGTAAAAATGCCATTGAAAAGTTTCCGTTGAAGACAACAATTTCGTATATGGCAAGTTTCGCATACGATTTCATTACCTTAACAATAACTGTATTAACTAAACACTTTGGAATCGACCTTACTCCAAATGTCAAGTGCCATAGTCAAATTCGGGAAAACAGGCTACACGCAGGAAATGTAAAAATGCCATTGAAAAGTTTCCGTTGAAGACAGAATTTCGTATATGACAACTTTCACTGTACACGATTTCACTGTATTAACTTAATAATAAATGTATTAACTAAACAATTTTGACTCCACCCTACTTCAAATGTCAAGTGCCAAAGCCAATTTCGGGAAAACAGGCTGCACTCTAGACAAGCTGGGGCTTAAACCATCGAAGCTTAATACAAAGTGTGTTCGTCGTTTCGTGGAAAATTCTCTTTTTCGCCAAAAACGAATAGCTGCCAATGCTGAACGAATTGCAATCTTTTCGCAGGTTGCAAATGGCAACAGGCAGCAGAGGCAACTAAACAACCACTCACGGAAACGGGTGAATGATGGTTGGGCGTAAATCGAATCTGTTTCGTCGTCTCACTGTTTTCACTGTTCAATGTTTGGCTGTTGAACACTGTTGCGCTGTTTAGCTGATTGTGAGTGGCCAAGGATGTGTGGCGCCTTACGTACTTACTGAAGATGTTGGCACATCTTCAGTAAAAGATACCGAATGCCGAAAGCGACAAATACCGAGAAAGAAAGACAGAACAGTCAGAAAAGAGAAGAAGCAGCAAAAGAGGCAAGAAAAACGAGGTTGGGAAAAGTTTGCAGAGCGACCATTCCATTCAATCCATCAGTAAATTCCTTTCCAACAATGGATCCATTAGTGTTTCGGCTAGGTGCACGCCAGTTATCGCTTGTTTTAGGTTATTTATTGTCTTCCGACTTTCCTCGTACCTGTGTGCGCGGCGCGGCAACCTGCTGCTGCTGCTGCTTAGATAATGCTAATTGAATTTATTTTAGCAGTTCGTCGCGTTAAAGTGATAGTAAAAACAGAGATTTGTGTGAATTTTCTTGCCTTCATTCCATTCCTTTTTTTTTTCTTCATTTTCTTGGAAAATCTTTGATGATTTTTTAACCTAGAAAACAACTACAACGGAATATTTTCCATGTGTTTGTTAGTTTTCCTTATCTATAAAATGTAATTGAGTTCTATTAACCATAACCTGTTAACAACGGAAACGAATGCTTATGAAAATTATGAATATAATACAGAATTTAATGTAACCTCTCCTAAATCATCTTAATTGTTCCGTAAATATGCTCCAAACAAAAAAAAACGCAAATAGTTTTTAAAAATCCCCGCCAGATGGCAGTAAAAACAAAACGGTCTTAACCTCGGTTATTTCGTCGTATACTTCATATATTATGAAAACCTGCTATTTGCGGAAATGTAGAATATACAAAATCCTACGTACAACGGAATGTTTTCCATGTTTGTTAGTTTTCCTTATTTATATAATGTTATTGAGTTGCATTAAGCATAACCTGTTAGCAACGGAACAAAGGAAAAACAACGGAAACGAATACTTCTGAAAATTATGAATATAATACAGAATTTAATGTGACCTCTCCTAAATCATCTTAATTTTTCCGTAAATATGCTCCAAACAAAAAAAAATGCAAATAGTTTTTAAAAATCAGCGCCAGATGGCAGTAAAAACAAAACGCTCTTTTCCACGGTTATTTCTTCGAATACTTCATATATTATGAAAACCTGCTATTTGCGGAAATGTAGAATATACAAAATCCTGCGTACAGCGGAATATTTTCCATGTTTGTTAGTTTTTCTTATAAATAAAATGTAATTGAGTTGAATTAACCATAACCTGTTAACAACGAAAACGAATGCTTATGAAAATTATGAATATAATACAGAATTTAATGTAATCTCTCCTAAATCATCTTAATTGTTCCGTAAATATGCTCCAAACAAAAAAAAATGCAAATAGTTTTTAAAAATCCCCGCCAGATGGCAGTAAAAACAAAACTCTTTTTTAATCATGGTTATTTCTTCGTATACCTCATATATTATGAAAACCTGCTATTTGCGGAAATGTAGAATATACCAAATCCTACGTACAACGGAATATTTTCCATGTTTGTTAGTTTTCCTTATTTATATAATGTTATTGAGTTGCATTAAGCATAACCAGTTAACAACGGAACAACGGAAAAACAACGGAAACGAATACTTATGAAAATTATGAATATAATACAGAATTTAATGTCATCTCTCCTAAATCATCTTAATTTTTCCGTAAATATGCTCCAAACAAATAAAAATGCAAATAGTTTTTAAAAATCAGCGCCAGATGACAGTAAAACAAAACGGTCTTTTAACTACGGTTATTTCTTCGAATACTTCATATATTATGAAAACCTGCTATTTGCGGAAATGTAGAATACACAAAATCCTGCGTACAGCGGAATATTTTCCATGTTTGTTGGTTTTTCTTATATATAAAATGTAATTGATTTGAATTAACCATAACCTGTTAACAACGGAAACGAATGCTTATGAAAATTATGAATATAATACAGAATTTAATGTAACCTCTCCTAAATCACCTTAATTGTTCCGTAAATATGCTCCAAACAAAAAATGCAAATAGTTTTTAAGAATCCCCGCCAGATGGCAGTAAAAACAAAACGGTCTTAACCTTTCGTCGTATTTCATTTCGTCGTATACTTCATATATTATGAAAACCTGCTATTTACGGTAATGTAGAATATACAAAATCCTACGTACAACGGAATGTTTTCCATGTTTGTTAGTTTTCCTTATTTACATAATGTTATTGAGTTGCATTAAGCATAACCTGTTAACAACGGAACAACGGAAAAACAACGGAAACGAATACTTCTGAAAATTATGAATATAATACCGAATTTAATGCAACCTCTCCTAAATCACCTTAATTGTTCCGTAAATATGCTTCAAACAAAAAATGCAAATGGTTTTTAAAAATCACCGCCAGATGGCAGTAAAAACAAAACTCTCTTTTAACCATGGTTATTTCTTCGTATACTTCATATATTATGAAAACCTGCTATTTGCGGAAATGAAGAATATACAAAATCCTACCTACAACGGAATATTTTCTATATTTGTTAGTTTTTCTTATATATAAAATGTAATTGAGTTGAATTAACCATAACCTGTTAACAACGGAAACGAATGCTTATGAAAATTATGAATATAATACAGAATTTAATGTAATCTCTCCTAAATCATCTTAATTGTTCTGTAAATATGCTCCAAACAAAAAAAACGCAAATAGTTTTTAAAAATCACCGTCAGATGGCAGTAAAAACAAAACGCTCTTTTAACCACGGTTATTTCTTCGTATACTTCATATATTATGAAAACCTGCTACTTTCGGAAATGTAGAATATACAAAATCCTGCGTACAACGGAACATTTTCCATGTTTGTTGGTTTTCCTTATTTATATAATGTAATTGAGTTGTATTAAGCATAACTTGTTAACAACGGAACAACGGTAAAACAACGGAAACGAATACTTATGAAAATTATGAAAATAATACAGAATTTAATGTAACCTCTCCTAAATCATCTTAATTGTTCCGTAAATATGCTCCAAACAAAACTCTTTTAACCCCGGTTATTTCTTCGTATATTTCATATATTATGAAAACCTGCTATTTTCGGAAATGTAGAATATACAAAATCCTGCGTACAACGGAATATTTTCCATGTTTGTTAGTTTTCCTTATTTATATAATGTTATTGAGTTGTATTAAGCATAA
>JAODAC010035078.1:0-13435 GCA_027575185.1 Mimaenictus wilsoni
GTGTACACAGCGCACGTGTTCAATCACAGTAGCATTTAGTAGAGTGCGATAAAAACAAAAAAAAACTTATTTGGAAAACCATGTAAAAGCGAGAACGTGTAAAACAAGTACCGTGTAAATCGGGGGATAGGTGTATAAGTTAATCATTCGCTACTTAAATCATTACTTACATCTGCCTAACTAGTATATGCTTATATAGAATTTGGCAATTTTAGTGTGAAGATGAATTACATATTTGAGAGCAAGTACTTTGTAATAATTTTTCCCTAGCCAATTCACACAACTATTATCATACACAGTTAGCAGCTTAGCATTGACATATCAAAGAAGAACATGTAATGATTTAGCACAATTAATGAATTTATTTAAAATTTGAAGCCCCCGACCGGATTCGAACCGGCGACCTTTGGGATACTGGTTGTTGTGTGAATGAGCTAGGAAAAAAACTATTACAAAGTACTTGCTCTCAAATATGCGTAACTAGTGTTATCGTAATTTAAACTTATGTTTAACAATTATTACTAACAGTAACGTGATCAAACAGCACAATTTTTAAAAATGTTCTGCGTTCCAGGCGTTTCTAAAATGTTCCGACTATTTTTGCTTTGGATTAAGTTGGTAGATAACTAACTTTTATTTTTAGTCCGAAGACTAGGCCATCGACCATGTGGTCCTTCAGCCGGTGCGCTTTTTACAATTATATATTGTGTGTTATATTACATTGTACATGTTTTTCTTGAATACAGTGTATATTCTAATGTAACATTTTTTGTAATTTAGTTGTTGGCGTAGTTGATGTGTTGATGATGTTGTATTTGTAGTTTGTTGTGTAGTGGTTGTTGTGTAATTGTGTTGTGTATTTGTTGCAGTAATGTGATGTGAATAAATTCACATTAATGGTGCCCACCGCGAGGAATCGAACCCCGTCCTGCTGCGTGGTAGGCCGAAGCACTACCCACTATGCTGCCCCGGTGGGCGTTGGTAGATATTTTATCGATATTCAGGTTTCGGTAAATATCAATATATCAATATCGACAATTTCGTTAATTTCATGACATGCGACCAATTTGAACACCAATTTGGGTCATGATGGCCTCATTTTGCTGCTTAACCCTAACTTAACTTACCTAGGTTAAGGTTAACCTAACCTAAGCTAACCTAATCTACTCCTTACCAAACCAATCTTATCCGTAACCTAACCTACCTCTAACCTAACCTATCGCTAACATAACCTAACCTACCCCTAACCTACTCTTAACCTAACCTACCTTTAATCTAACCTAACTTACCCTTAACCTAACCTATCCCCAAAACAAATTTACCCCCAACCTGATCCACCCCTCACCTAACCCAACATATAACAACATATCCTAACCTAAACCTACCTAACGTAATTTAACCTTACCGGGCCTATCTCAACCCTGCATAATTAAATTCAACTAAATCCTTTTCAACGAAACTTATCTCATTCCAATTTAAACCCACTTAACCTAACCTAATCCAATTTAATCTAGTCTAACTTAAACCCACTTAAACAAATTTAAGCATATTAAACGAAAC
The DNA here is from genome assembly GCA_027575185.1 of Mimaenictus wilsoni. NCBI lineage: Eukaryota > Metazoa > Arthropoda > Insecta > Coleoptera > Staphylinidae > Mimaenictus > Mimaenictus wilsoni. The sequence continues at coordinate 1,561 of JAODAC010035078.1, forward strand.
CAGGCTTAAACCTATTTAATCTAACCTAACACTAACCTACACATAGATGTTTTTTTTCAGAATATGCTGAATCGATACGCCTGGAAAAGGAGAAAGAGGACCACCAAATAGAAGGGAACACCGAGTTCTAGTGTAACTTGGACGTACACTCTTCAGATCCTCCATCACTGGCAGTTCCGGAAGAAACGCAGACACATAGTGCTATCCTACTGTGGATGAGCACCGTGCCGACTAAACCGTCTCTCAACTTGCTTATACGGCGACTTGCTTCGAAGCAAGGTTAAGAAAACGCAACTCAATATAGCCCATCTTAACTTAACCCTATATAATCTACTCAAAGTAAAATAAATAGAAATTATATCCGTAGAAAAAGTTACCAACTCCCGTATTTTCTTCTTGCCATTATCAAAATTACAACAAAACCAAAATCCTTGAGTACACTTTAGGAGAATTATGTTTTAATGTCTTTAATGTCCATGACTCGTGTTTCTTTTGTTTTATTTGATCCATTTAATGTACATACTTCATTGTCATCATACATTATTACTGCACTTGACCTTATTCCAATCGTCGACTTGCAAACGTCTTAAAATATTTACCATCTGTCGCTTTTTGTTCAACAAATCAATGCAAATAACAGCAAATTCGTTCCAATGGCGCTAAAAACGGTTTTAAGCGTTCCGACCGTTTATGAAAGTTGAAAATTTGAAAGTTCACAACAACCGAACATAATCTAGCCCATAGCTATATATGGGCCAGACTATTTGTGGTGACAACCAGTCATAATAAAAAAATACATATGATCTGGTCATGACTAATTATCTGTTTTTCATGGATTACACTACATTAACGTCTGTGACTGGAACTAGTAACTTGGACGAATGAGTTCAACTCTTATTCGATTATGGAATTCGTTGTTTAAGGACCTAAGCAGACAGTGTGTCAACTGTTTGTCAAGTAGACTTGTTTTGAACAATGCTCGTGGTTTTTGTTGTTGGTTCTTGCTGGTCGTCGTTGTCGTCGTTGTCGCCGTCAGTGCGGTGAAAACGTGGAATTGCATTTGGAGAAAGCCAATAGATTCGGTTTTTATCGAGTTATTCAGACTTTAGAGTGGTGGATAAAATAGGTTGTTGATGTGGATGTTGATTTGCGACGTTTGTGACATTGAAAGTTGATTGTAAATTCTTAGAAATAGAAATCGTTAACCTGTGTACACAATAAATAATATAAGTTAATATACATTGAATATGGTTGACAATGAAAAAAGTCAATATAAAGTGTTTAATTTTAATTAGTTTAACATAAAAAGATTAATTATGCATAAGTGTGTGCCTTTGGCAATAAAAACTGGTTGTTAGATCAAATTTTAATTTAAAAAAAAAACGAAAAGAGATAAAATATAAAATTGCATTCACCAAAAGTTTCTTTACTTTGATATTTATGAGATATTTTGACGATTCTAATCTCATTTAATAGAAATAAACGAAACGTACAAAATATCTTTCCCTACTTTTTGACAGGACGAATATATGCAACCAAATATGCATTAGAGTCCTATATGAATAGCTTTCAGAATATCAATAGTGTACATTTAGTTTCATAATATGTCGCGTGAACCGGGATGTATTATTGTGAAGGTTAATTATTTTTGTTTTTGCTGTGAAATCACTTTTTGTTATGTGCACATCTGCCCCGTGTTGAGAACAATAAAGTGCTTGTTTGAGAAGTATGCATCACGGGCAGGATGTTTAGATGAAGATAAGGCGGCTTGAAGTTTCTTGTCGCTTTCGAGGATTTTTTTAAGAATAAAATTAATACGTTTTTGGACTAGACCGTAACTACTTCTCTCCATCTTTTCCCACACAATTTACAGGAACGGGTAGTTCCGCGATCCTGCAGAAACATAAAAGGCTCCAGGTGGGCAAACAACATCTCATCCGCTAGGGGCTGATGTCGCGTGCAACACGGTCATGCGACAGAATTAGTTCGACTTTTTTCACAATTTTACATCCTTTGTCAAGAAATGTAGATCTCTTGGTGATTAATTATTGCAGAGGGGCCATATCGGAAGCTCATAAATGAATAAAATGATGCGAGTGTAGACAACCAAACATACAGGCTTATAACAGTTATAACAACTCCTATGTTAACAATTTTAAGAATCGAAGGCTTAATCGAGTTTGCAACTATAAAAAAGTACAGAAAAATAGCTTCTAAGCATACATACTTATGAGAAATTGTGTTGATTCTGATGTCAATGAATGTTACTACGTTATTAGTTATTGGAAATAACCTTCACCGATACATAAAATGGAGATATTTGTTAAATTAATTGATTAAAATATATCAAATGTAAACTTTTTGTTGTTAACTTTGAATTTTCGACATTCCCATAAATGGATTCAAAAAAAACTTTTAGATAAACAAATATTGAGGTGATTCCTCAACTGTTTAAACAACATGTTTGCTCGGTTAATGACAGTCACGTGTACTAATCGCCCAAACGTGGGCTATTATCCACTATCGGTCTTCAACACAAATGTTGTTTACACCCAATACTGTGCCAACAACATCTTCTTTGTTTTATTGCCTGTTTGACGGTACTATTATCAATGAATGTTTCTGAGTGATGGATTATTACAAAAGGTAATAACGGACAGATATAAAATTCTTTTGTTATTTAGTTTTGGATTGAATAGGCAACCAAACATTCATTATAGTCGCAGTGGAATAATTTAAGAAATGTTAATTGTGCATAACTAGTTGTCTACTTTCTCGTAAATCTTTCGTAACTTTTTTGTATAAGTAAAAAACAATAAAAAATACATAGTAGTGGACGTTATATATAAGTTAGTATGATATCATATATATTTATGGAGTTTCAAGAATTGTACTTTAAAAGTTTCGGTGCGAACTCATGGTATTATCAACACTTCAAAGACTAATTTAAGATTTTCCTTTTTCTAACACCCAGAACGTTATGTAATTTCGATTTTAACCAACATTTCAGGAGTCCCTGAATAAAATAATTTGTATATTTTGTTCTCTATCGACCATTGAGGTCTTTCCGAGATGATACATTGTTTATTATTATTTGTTTTACAATGCTTTTTTTGTTGTTGTTGATAGATGATGTTTGATAGGTGTTGTTGGTGACAGTAGATTTCAGTAGTTGTAGACTGTGTAGATTTGAATGCGTTGCTTCTAGTGTACAGTTGAGTTTGTAAGTTTTTGCAGTTGTAGGGTTGAATAGTGTGCAGAATGTTGTGTTATTTGTAGAAATGTGTGGGTGGGTATGTGGTAATGTGCCTGCATAATTCGGACACAAAGAGGTGACCGCCTCGAGGACTCGAACCTCGTCCGCCGGCATGATATACGCCGAGGTGGTACCCACTAAACTACCCAGGCGGGCTTAATACTTTTATATTAACACCTTATCAAAATTAGGTTAGGTTGATATAGTCCCAGATTTCCTTCTTCAAAGTTACTGACTGTGAGTGAAATTTGTTGCAACATTGAACCTATTTTCTTCCAATATATGCATCCAAATAACCATTCTCTAAGGTGAATAGTTAAAACTTTGGGAATAAATACTGATAGTTTTATTCCATACTTGGATAATGGCACCTTCTTGAAATTTAGGTAGGGGTGGTATAGTTTAAGCATGTATATATCTTATTCTAGGTGAAAATTTGATTTGAGTTTAATTTTTTCAACATTTAATCTCTTCCTTCCAAAATATGCAACCAAATAACCATTTCCTAACCTGGTTAAAACTTCTGAAATTAAAATTGTTGAAATTTAGGATTTAGATTATGGTTGTCCATTCAATTCATATTTTATTCAAGGTAAAAAGTTGAGTTGATGTTTCATTTTTTCAATTTTAACCACTTCCTTCCAACAGATGCAACCAAATATCCTTTCAACTTATGCCAAACCAAAAAAAATGTCAACAATGGGTATTCAATTACCTGCAATCAAACTAAACCTATTCAATCTATAAACTACATTACCTCACGTACAAGATAAGCTCATAATAAAAGCATTCACAAGTCTCGCTCATGTAAAACATTTTAATCCATACAGCAATTAAGAAATAGCTCCAATAGCAAAGATAATTCAACCGAATAAAGCACTAATTAAGCAAATCAGTCAGTCGTATGTGTTGGCTCAGATACGAATCGAACCAATACTGCATACACGCAGTATACAAACTCATAAACCTTTCAATTATTGTTATTTCATCGCGAGTACGCGTCGAGTGCTTACTATTAATGGTTAATTAATTATTAATTAGTCTCGGGCAGAGATAATTGCGCACTGCTGCTGGAGTCAGCAATCATACCCAATATGGGAACAACAAAGTGATTTGTAATAACCGTTTCATGCGCTTGCATTGCGATTGACCGGTGATTAGTTCTTGAAATTTTCGTTTCTAATCCACCTGATTGTGACCTGAACCCGTTCCGTGTCTCTGCGTCTCAAACAACTCAATGACTCATAGTTCCTTTTACTTCAGCTAATTTCGTTTTAAGTGTATAGAATTTGTTGCAAGTCGTTATTAAATATTCATATTTCTTATCGGCGTTTTAGTTAGATGGATTAACGGGTGGACGCAAAGAAAAGTAAAAGTCAGAGATGTTAATATTGACGAGGTATGTTTTGTGCAATTTGACAACATAACTTGCTGTGCAAATTGTTGAACAAATAGATGTTGATGTAGTAAATATTTATTTTCATGTGGAATAATATACTCAGAGTAGCTTTCAATTCGGTTATGCCTTAAAAAGGTTAAAGGCAGGTTTGGATTTCGTTAATATTCCAGTTATTCGCAATTAGTTTACGTAAAAAAAACGTTTTCTGGTATGTTTGAAGAGGTTGATACATTGAAAACATTTCCTGTAAAAATGAAGGCAATATAATGGATAGTTTTCGAGATATCTTGAATTTACTGAGCAGCCACTTGACGCGTTGTCCGGGGGGACAACTTTAGTCAAGTATACGGATGAGCATGCGTGGATATTCTGTCAGGATTATGACAATTGGCCACAGAACGTCGTGACGCGCTGAGACTAGGTAAAGGCCGGTAGATGTCAGTGCATAAAAAGAACGATTTCAAATGTTTAAATGTATGTAACTCAAAAACTCTAAACTTTAGCTAATTTTTATAAGAATAACTTTCGATTTAAAAATATTTTGCGTAATTTGACATCATAACTTTCTATGGAAATTCTTGAACAAATATGAAGATGTAGTAAATATTTATTTTCATGTGGAATAATATGCTCAGAGTAGCTTTCAATTGGGTTATGCATTAAAAAGGTCAAAGCCAGGTTTGGATTTCACTAATATTTCAATTATTCGTAAGTAATTTGTTTCTTAAAACCGTTTTCTGGTATTTTTGGAGGGGATGATACCTTGAAAACAGTTCCTGAAAATTTGAAGTCAATCTAATGGATAGTTTTCGAGATATCTTAAATTTACTGAGCAGCCACTTGACGCGTTGTCCAAGGGGACAACTTTAGTTAGGTATACGGACGAGCATGCGTGGGTATTCTGTCAGGATTATGACAATTTGCAAAACGCCGTGACGCGCTATCACTAGATAGAAATTCATGAAATTAACGATTTCAAATTTTTAAAGGTATATAACTAAAAAACTATAGAATTTTGCTGATTTCTAACTCATTACAAGTAAGGAAAGATCATTCCATGCCAGTCGTACACTATATTTTTTCTACGATTATTATATGTGAGAATAATACTAATTTTTTAATCAAAACGATACTGAAATGTGTACATTATACAACAGGAGTAGAAAAATGTATATAACTCAATAATTATGAAGTTACCCGAAGCTTCATAAGAAAAACTTTTGATTTAGAAATGCCTTAGCATCCCAAATTTCGTTTCCAAAACTTTTTTATACACATGTATTCGAATAAAAAATATCTAACTTAACCTAATTATTCGTAACTCATACTTTTCTATTAATCTTATTCATTTTTCCTTCATTTTCCCTCATTTACCGTTACTTTATCTCAATTTTACGGTAAACTAGAAACAATTCAGTAAATTGATAAAAATATGTGTTGTGATTGTACATTTGTGCCGATAATTCGAAACACATTTGTTTATAAAATCTGATTGTGATCTTTTCTGGAAGATTTATTCTTTCAATATTTCCCCTGAAAATTTGAAGTCCCTCCAATAGATAGTTTTCGGGATATTTTATTTTTACTGAAATAGAGCGCTGCTACGTGGTCAGCCGGACAATTACAGTCAAACCCAAGATCGCGCATGCGTGACTTTACTGTCCGTACTTTGATGGTGTGTCGAGGCGCACTGTTACTAGAAAGGAAACGGTAAATGTCAGTGCATGAAAATAACGATTTCAAATTTTTAAATGTATATTATTGAAAAACTAGAAACTTTAGCTAAAATTATAAGAATAACTTTCGTTTTAAAAATATAACCTATTCAAATATAAACTATCCAAAAGTATCTCCCAAACTTTTTTATAAACAAGGATTTAAATAAAAATTATCCAAACTAACCGAATTATTCCTAACTTGTATAAACTTTTCTGTTAACCTATAATATTCTAATCAGATCTCATTCCAATTTTAACAATATCAATAAATCCTACTCACAATACCTCATTTACCTTCACTTAACCTCAATTACGTCCAATTTTACGGTAGCCTACGAAATTTCACAAAACGTCAATTTCCACTCAAAACAGATTTAACCTAAAGATATAAACCCAAATCTTACATACACGAAATACTGCTAATTGCACATAAATAAACCAATTGCCGAAATTATCGCCGTGTCATAATGAATAACAAAAGAAACAAAAACATGACAAACCATTCATTAGACTAGTTGTATTTGTAGTTGCTGATCTGTATTCTGTTTTCGTATATTTAACTCCCAAATACGGAGCAAATATTGCTACTATTTGGTGAATCACCACAAAATGTATTTACCATTTGGTTGATTTGGATGCTTCGAACAAAATACAGCACATTTCATGAGCATTTCCATATGCAGAGCGAAATAAATACAACCCAGTTAACCAAAAACAATACGCAACCTTGGTTGTGTCCATTTAATTTTATCGTTTTTTTTTTCTGCGAATACACACTCGCATACATACAAAATTATTGCATAAGTTCTTCATCTCGATGATGGTCGAAGGTTTACCGGTCAATTCCACTTTTATGAATAGATATACTCGGCCATATAAGATGCTAGAGAGGCGGGTATAATCGAATCAATTAATTTACTGGATTCCAACATGTGTGCCTAATTAAATGTGTTTGATTGACTTGTTTTTGGTCATGTAACTTTTAATGTTGCTATTTAAAGAAGTTGTCTTTGAGTTGTTTGAAATTCTCGAGTTTGATCTTGTATTTTTAGTTTTTGCATAGAATATGCAACCGAACGTTCAGCTATTTTCGTGTTTAACCTTTCTATTGTTGTGAAATATAGGCAACCAAATTGTCACTAGATATGTCAACAGTGTATATTCAGTTACCCATAGTTACGACAAACGTTTTCATTTGTTTGTTTTAATGCTTCAGAGTGGTTCGTGTTTGGGTTTTGTATTTTGAATTGTCGAGTATATGCAATCAAATATTCATCACTTATGTCAAAATGTATATATTCAGTAGTCTATAGCTACTGGCAAAGGGAAATGTTAAATGTAGGTTCTGTAAATTTAATCGTTAGGAAAGCTAAACACCAAAACAGGCATGGTTAATGTATATTTTAGACAATTAATTATGTTGCCATTGTTTACTACTTGATGCATTTTGCAATTTTAATTGATATGTCATTCATTATTTTCAATAAATCAACATATAATTAGTTGATTAGAAAGTAAATGACGTAAAGTAGGACGAAAGCTTTGAAGAGCTAAAATTGTCAAGTTAATGTACATTTTAGTACCAAATATATTTCAAAATAAGTTTCATTTTAAATGTTTTTAACTCATTTCTTTGCATAAAAACTGATACATGATTAATTATTGTTAATATTGTTAATAATATTGATTTATATATTTATTTTATGAAGTCTATTGGCGGTAAAATGTAAATTGGTGTAAAAGATGAATGGCAATAAAGGTCCAACTACTACTACTTGTTAATAATTCGAAAATAATGATTTCTAATAGCCTAATGCATATATTTAAGACAATGTATGCAACTAACAAATCATATATCTGACAGATTGTCAATAATGTACATTCAGTGGCCTATAAACCCATAGTTACGTAATTACTACGCAACCACATAAAACAATCAGGTACAACCGATCAATTAATTTACTACGTCCTAACATGAGTTCCCAATTAAATTTTTGGTATCTGATTGACGTGTTTTTGTCATGCAAGTTTTAAAGTTACTACTTCAAGAAGTTGTGTTTTGGTTTTTTTTGTTTGCTATTCTCGTGTTTGGCTTGGCATTTTTAATTATGAATAGTATATGCAACCATGCCGTCATCAAAAATCTCAATAGTGTACATTTAATTATCTACAATCACGATAAAACTGAAAAAAAATGTGGGAAATAATAAACAATTTATAAAAATTATAGCTTCGGAGCTGAATTTATTCCAAATTTACTATTGTTAGCTTAGGTTAGTCCAGATATGTTGCATTATTTCGTTTCTACATTTAAAAATGACAATATATGCAACCAAATACTCTTGTAATACACGTCAAAGATTAAGAATGTCATTAATGCATATTCAATTGCCTATAAACCCAACAATCTGCAATTATCAAGAGAAATATAGGCAAAAATCGTAATTAAATTAACTCAGTCTAATATGTGTACTCAATTAAATATCTTCGTATTTAATCAATTTGTTTCTACCCAAGTTTTGCAACTATTAAACTAACTATTTACAGAACATATCTTTTAGATCTTTGCTATTTTCGCGACATGTGTAGGTTGACATGTCATTACCTTTTTCTATCACATAGTGAATAATATGTTATATAACGTCAATAATTTGGCAAAATTACTATAATTGACTATTAAATCTTATTTTGTCAATTTTCTAATAGAGTAATAATATAATCTTGGTTTACTTTTTCTGGCACGGTTTAATTTTTAATATTTTTCACCTTTAAATAAATTCGTGTTGGCTGGCAATGAGTTTGTAATACCTATTTAAGTAGGTTTCATTGTCAGTATTATGTTCGAGAGATAATTTAAGGACGTTTGAGATAATTATTTAATAACGTATTGAAACGTTTAATGCATCAAAGTGAAAATGTTGCAAAACGCATTCATGGATCTACTGAGTGGGTTGATTTTTTTACAGAAAAGTTTATATAATCTAATTAGATTTAATTTAACCTAATATCTAATTTTGTATAATTCTAGGTAATTATAACTTTTTAAAGAATATTACAGTTGAAAACATTGAAGATTTGACAAAATATTGAACTTGCTTTTTTTTTTCTTAAAATTTTCTTAAAACACTTTTTTACTTATTTATAATTCAACAAATTACTCGAAGACTAGGAATTGTAACTACTGCTATATTCTCGCTTTGAATGTGTGTATTTTAATTATTTATAATTTTCACAGGTGAAAACATTGAACATCGCCTTTTTCCTGAAATTTTAAATTATAGTATAGTATGCACAACCATGTATACATCATAAATGACAATAATGTATATTCGGTAGTCTACACCCACGAAAATCAAAGGAGCACATGGAAAAATGTAGAAACTTGAGTTTCTTTTTAAGTAGCAACATTGAATTGGTACATTTACTTGGCTAATGTACATTTCTGGATCTTTTTTTACGATTTAACATCCTCAATTTATATTTAAGCGAAGTAACTCAGTTATTATAACAATTATTTAATTGAAAATACAGACAAGAACAATGCAGATAGGGTTTATCTATCTTTGCTTTGCCCTTAATATCTAGTACTAACTCATTTTATTAAGGGGTAAAAAATTTCGTTATACCGCCTATAATTTTTCATATTATATTTTTTTGGCCTATATATATTTTAACATTTTATTATACTTCTTAGCGTTTTCAAATAAGCAATTAACAAGTATCTATTTAGTGAAAAGAATTGTTGGTTTGTAAAACTTTTATCGAATGTTAAGAACAAAGTTTTATAGTTGTATAAGAGTGATTTATTTATTGATACGTATTTCGTCTTTCCCTTTTATTATTTCGTGGATGAGGATGCCTCAATCTAAGAAAACTTTAAAGACCAACCGATTGTTCTTAACGTACATTTATCTATTTCCTACATATTTCTACGAACAAAGAACTACACCTACCTTGTACTTCTGAAGGTACTCAAGCATCGTAGGTACTTAAGTCCAGTTAACACTCACTCATTGCGAGCCTTCCTTTGTACAATCCGTTGCTCCTTTCTCCAACAAGGCCAGTTATCCTGTTAATCCGTTTAGCACACAAACACTCTCACTACTTACACAAATTGCAGACTATTCGCACTATTTGCAAAGTACAATAAATATAACAATAACAAAATCAGTCCACCTCACGCACGATAACATCCCACACAGAACGTAAATAAGTCAAACTCAACGAGTAACACCATATAGATAAGTTGGTAAAACGACTCAAACTTCTCGAAGTGAAACCAACTATATTTTTTTTTTGATTTCACAGCGAATTTGTTGAAGCTAATACGACACGATGCAAAAAGTTTGACACTCGCGGAGCGCGCAGAAATTTCGTCGTTAAGCGCAGAAAACAGCCAGGTACACGAACAAACGCGAAGCGCGACGGCGCACCGGCAACTGGCTGAGTAACATCACCTGTTGAGCGCGGTGAACGCGCGCACTCACTCGGGGTACGCGTGTGGTGCCTAGGCGAATCGAGCGTGACGATTCCGGGCGCGTTTGGTGTTGTTATACGAATGCGTGGTGGAAAGGTGAGCACGAGACCGCGAAGAAGACGCACCGGCCGGCCGGTGCGGTGCACACATGCCGTTGTCTACAAAGTCTAACAACAGCAACATGCACTGGCGATACTGGTGCGTACCGGTCGGATGCGTTGAAAATGTGCAACGCAACGTGCACATGCCGACACTTGGTCGCTAGAAGATAACATTTATTGTTATCTGTTCTGGTTGAGGCAGTCGTCCAAACACGAGTCAAGGTGACGAAGACGTTTGCACGGAACTAGTTGTAAGGTTGTAAAAATGAAAAAGAAAGACTTTCGATTTATTATCGGTTTCAATATAATTAACACATGGAATGTCAAGAATTTCAAGAACGTCTTAAAAATAGATAAATTTAAGACGATCTTGAAATTCTTTAAATGATATTCGTTTTATAAACAACGAACATGAATAATAATGAAATATTGTATTGAAAATAATCGTTGAATTTCAAAAAAATGAAATACTTTTTGATATAAAAGTATCGAAACCTAATAAAATCGATACCAATGAGTATAGGGAAATGTAAATATCGATATTTAATGGTGAGAAAAATTGTATAAGTAAAGAGAAGGCAAAATATGGAATTCAAGGGTACGAAGAGTACGAAGTTAATATATGATTATACGAACGGAGCAATAATTAATAATAATTAACAAGTATACCTAATAAGATAGATTCATATATTTTAACGGCTATCGACCATTGCAGTCTTTCTGCCATGAAACAAATGTACATCGTAATACATAGTATGTATAATAGGTTTACATGTTTTTGTATGTTTGTAGTAGTGTGTTTTCGGGAGTTTTGAATTTGATAGGTGAATTTTCAGTGAAAGGAATTCAAAGCGGTTCAATGATAGCCAAATTAATTGGGTTATTTTTGAATTTTTGTTGGAGTTCGATGTGCCGCATGTTGAT